>LYUA01001490.1:391953-401962 GCA_002093875.1 Calopteryx splendens
TAGCGAAACTGGTTGAAATTAAAAGATATTTTCTGTGGAAACGCTAAGTTTGTAATTCTTATTTGTTCATTTAGCAAACAATTTTCGTTAATTGCAAAGTTTACCGGGTCTTTCATATTTACTAACCCTTTTAGTATAATGTAGTATTAGTAATGTAATTTTAGTATAATCTATGGCTAACCCGAAAGTCGCGGGTTTCAGTTATGCCTAGACGTTAAATGCGTTTTAAGGTAATCTATTAAACTCCGCTTATGAACCGAAATAATCTCACCTACTGAACCACCTCAATCCCTGTAGTTAATAATTTAATTTACGATTATTACTCTTACTAGTTGATATTACCAAAGTCACTGCCGTCTTTCTCTTGGGCATGACACCCGCTCTTTCTAAAAAAACCTTTCCTTAGTCGAAAACAAAATACCGCTGAAACGGGAGTCGCTCTTTCTGAGTAACATGCGATAGCAAGTTGTATCACTCTGCTATGTGGCGTGCGGTTGTTTAATGATCCATTGCCTTGCAGCTGCACAACCGATGCGCGTCGCAGGTAAAGCCGGAGTGCAACCTGGGAGAGCATCGCGTTCACATCCTGCCGCCTACGGCGATTTGCCCGATGGTGCTCGACCGGCGACGGTCCTTGACCAAGGACGGCCAGAGGAGGGGCAGCGTGAGGAACAAGACGGAGAGCGGCGGGGACATGTCACCAACTCCACCGGTGGGTCAAAGGGTCATTGGAGGTTGGGTCGGTCATCGACCCGAGAGAGAGTGAGAATTGTGCGGAACCCAAGGGGCACTTGAAACAGACAAGAGAGGCGACCGCTCGGAGGGCGAGAAACTGAGGCCACGGAGGGAATGGAGAAGCGGAAGCATATTAGGATCGATTCGCTAGAGCACGCATTCCTTGCAGCTGAAAATAAACCTCTGTTAATGAATCGCCAGAAATCTTTTAAGCGGTGTCTCGTTACGGAAAGTAGGTCGAAACTCAGTGAAAACTCCACCGAGGATTGGCTTTGTTAAAATTTGGAGCATTTTTGCCAGGTGTTCAACGAAAACATCGACATGCGGTCGACATGCGAAACCATTTTGACACTTAAAGAATTTAATTATACATTTATTGAGTATTCCAAAAATAGTACTGCGGAATTGAAAGTATGCATTTGAAAACTCTTTGACAAACCTTACTCTCCAACGATGAATGTAGCTGAGAATGATGATTGGGGAATTAGCAAAGGGTCGTTAAATGTCAACAGCCGACAAAAATTTCCCTATCGATAATTTTATTGGTCACAGGCTCCTTTTGCATACTCGAGTGACGACAGATGCATGAGCGTAAATTTCTGTAATAAACACCTGGTTTTGCTCGTAAAATTTGGAGATAAAACTTGTTGCCGAAAAATCCCATTGCTAAAAAAATAATTAACAATCAGCAGCTGACTTGACATACTTGCTGCTTCTTTACGTAGTTGAATGTGAAACAAAAACAGCTGAGATATTATGCATGAAGAATTTAAAGGGTTTTCAATGGCAAAATTGATAAGTGATTTCTCGCGCATTTACGCAGGAGCCAATCACGGTCATGATACGACACCACTACATAATATTTTCTGCTCCGGTTGCAAACGAAATAAGTTAAAAAATGTACGGCAGAGGAAATGTATCTCTTCGCAAATTCAAAAATACACATCGCACGCTTCCGCACTATCAAATTCAAAAATATAATTTGTCCACGCGTGATACAATCAAGTCTCCAAGGCCTTGACTCTTCAATTCCAGTCCGGACCCGCAACACCGGTGCCTCCCCAGGACCAGCGATTCCCGTGGCCCGGGGAGCAGCAGGGGGGTCCCATGTCCTTCCAGGTGGCCCCGCCCCCAGGCACGAATCCCCTCCTCGTGTTCATCAACCCCAAGAGCGGCGGGAGGCAGGGAGCACGGATGCTGCGCAAGTTCCAGTACCTTCTGAACCCCCGCCAGGTGTACAACCTGGCCAAGGGCGGTCCCACCCCTGGGCTGCAGCTCTTCAAGGACGCCTCGTTCTTCCGCGTCCTCTGCTGCGGCGGAGACGGCACTGTTGGATGGGTCTTGGAAACGATGGGTGAGCCTAGGTTTTTAGACCAGTTCTGGGCGTCTTCTGATGAGGCCACCGATTTTCAGCTCGAAGGGGGATTGTGAGTGGAAAGTGGAAGGTGTGATTGTGAGGCTAAACAACGCCACATAACCCTGTGTGTGTGAGCAAAGCGCGGAACTTGATTTTAGGAGTCCCAAGCCTCTGGAGACCCATACGGCCAGGAATTTCCAAGCCAAAGCTTTGTTAGTCACCACACCGTGTGGTTTCAGCCTGGCGAAATTAGCTCAAGACTAAAGTGTTAAAATTTACCGCCACGTCGAGGGGAAGTTGGCCCATGTTCCGGGGGTCTTTCATCATTGGATTTGCAGTCACCAACTTCACCTTAGATTTTTCCCCACCGCTTTTAGGTTTCAGTATTGAGGCCGCGGCACTCTTATTGGCCTTTCATGTCATATCCAATACTTATTAGTAGCACAACATCTTTTGGAAACGGCCGAAGGCTAATATCTACTAAAAAAAGAAAGCGGTTTTTTCGCAGGACTCGGTTCAAGAGATACCGCAGTGTGGTAAATCGATTAATCGATTAAAGGTAAAAGGGATTAAGATATTGGGTTGAAACTTTAAGTCATAGACATTGTAAGTTTAAAATTAAATTTTTTAAACTTTATCCGTTAGTGCCAAAAACCTTCCACACGTCCTAAAGCTTAAACAAGGTGTCAATATTCCGATCCTAAGAGAGTAAGCATATAAATAATAACTGAAAAAATGGTCTGCAAAAAATGAACGCAGAAAATATTAAGCTAAAAGTTCACCCGCGTATGCTTAAAATCGCTTAAAGCCCATATTGCTTATGATCACTCCAACTGAATATACTTTTCTATCGGAAGTTTAAGCAGATATAGAAGACGCTTGTTTTATTTCGGAATTCCACTAGATCGACCTTATAATGAAGATGACGTTGGCTTATTTAATATTAATGCCAAATAATTCACTTAAACTATAACCTTTCCGTCATTTTTAAAAATGTATTACGAGAACTTACTTGAGATGTTTACTGATAAGTTTAAAAATAAATTCCAGAAATAGCCCACACCGGTGCGTAAGAAATTTTGATTACCATTATTAAATGAAAATACTGAAATTAGAAACAAAGTGTGGCCTTTTAATTCTTCACCTAAGAAAAATAATTACAAAGTTATAGAGAGCCTATATTAGAAACTAATTTAGTCTAAGGGGAAACCGCATTATGCATTTGCAGAGACAGGGGCACGAATCTATCAGAAATTAGAGTTACTGAAAAATGGTCGTTTGCATCACAAAATATTAGAGTGAACGAATTGAAAAGAGTGGAAAAATATAATAGTTTGAATTGAAAGAAGTTCTTATAATTGAGTTAAACAGCGCGGAAATAAAACAGTGATTATGGGTACGGTAGGTAAATGGCCGAGTTTCCTAAGGTCCGTTGTGATATTTAGCATGTATTCAGAGAAAATGACAGGAGTCATTACAAGTGCTAAAGGTAAGGGTGAATTGATAAAGTCAGTTAATTTTCTTGGTGATAAATCCTCAGCAAGACAACACCGAGAGGAATTTCAACTAGAGGCAATGCATAATTAAAAAGAAATATGAGATGAATATGTATCACAAAAAAGTCAATAATTTAATTTTTCAATCAGCAAAAAGATAGGGATTGGATAACAAAATAGAGAAGTATTTTACACACTAGCAAAGTATTTTTTATATGAATGATGACCGGAAATGTTTATCAGTAAGTAGTATAAGGGTTGAAACAAGATAATTCTATTGTAGGTCGAAGTATGTTCTGGCACTGGAAGATGTTTTAAGGGAGAAAGATGGCCAGAGATGCTTTCGAGATATTAATTTGGAGAACGATAAAAGAAGCGAGTTGCGTCGAGAAAAAGGCAAAAGGCGTCCCGGATGGGAAGACAGGGAGATGAGATGACATTCGCAGATAATATCCAATTCTTAGGCATTATATTGCAATATATAGATTTCAGAGCTTATATACCTCCAATCATGACCAGTGCAGCACCCACGTAACAAATTAGCTTCTTTGTGTACATTGGGCAGTGCTGTTAGAGAATATAAATCCATCCCCGCAATCCAATTCTTTCAGGAAGGTCAAGTGCAAGAGGCAAAGCTAAAATGAAATCTCCCTTGATTTCATTTAAATAAACCAAGTAATTTTTCCTTACACTTCAAATAGTTTTAGCTCTTATGATCACAAGAGCATTTTCCCGATAAGTAGAGGCGGACCCTGATTTAGGCTGTTCTCAAAATAAAATATTCTAGAGGAAAAAGTCCACCCAATTTCCTTCATCCCATTCCTACTGAAACCCCTTCACATATTTATAAATGAGCAAATAACGGAATAAAATTTGAAAAACTTTCTTGTGTGGGTATTATATTGCAGTTGGTTTCTTCGTCAAGGATATCAGTCTAAAACCCTTAAGACTGATTTTAATTGTTATTCTGAAAAGACCAATTTTACTGTGAAACCTGGAAACTTTGATGTTACATTTGAAGATACTTGAAAATAAATCCAACAGGATTTGTATGATACAGCATATATAGTTGACCGATAAATACCGTTGACCGATTTCTGCAACACAACTTTTAGACTTGGGCACCAGTAAATAGCGAAAAGTAGGTAAGTGATTGGGAGAAGAGCAAGGGAATAACTAGGGCCGGAAACTAATGAACTTTTAATAAACATCCACCAATTTTGTGACGTTTCCTCTAGATGTCTGCTATCACCGAAGTCGTGAGCACCTGTATCTGTCATTGGTGTAAATTTTCCAATAAATGTTATTTTTGCAACAAGTTAGATAATTAATAGACGAAATAAAAAGACAGGAATAATTTCATATATGAGAATGAAAGGTATAGGAACGTTGCTTGGTTTTGGCCGGCTCACTAGGAGAATACTTGCCCGATTCCGGTTTGTCACGCTTTTTCTTGTCCTCAGATCGGGTGCGCTTGGAATGCCAACCGGCGGTAGGAGTGGTGCCCCTCGGCACCGGCAACGACCTCGCGAGATGTCTTCGATGGGGCGGCGGCTACGAGGGAGAATCATTACCCAAACTACTGAAGGTAATCACAGTAAAAAAGATGCCCCTGGGCTTGAAGAATCGGTACCACTTTGCCACCGGCCGCTTCGTCGTTTCCACCCTCCTCACCTTACATGAAATCGCCTACCAGAAGGTTCGCCGTTTGTAAGCCATTGAATACGCCCGATATAAATCAATAGTTGCCTTACATTTCAATTTTTGACGCCTCAACGGCTGATGTAAAATCGCACCATCTAACCTAAGTACTAATCCTTAGACAAAACCAACCTACATGCCGGAGGCGGGAATGGAACCCTCGACCGTCGGGATGCCAGGCGGATAGATCTCACCGCTGTGGCCGGCAATTCCAATTATAAGTTCCAATTACAATTTTTGAAATAGACGTTACCCCTAGTATGAAATGAATTCCGATCCAAGTTCAATTAATAAGTCAGTACTTAAGTACTCACCTAATGATGGCCGGCCATACGCCAATTGTGCTTACGGGACCCAACTGGTCACGGCGGCTACAGGGCACCTCACCTTGCATCAGACCTTGGATCTCACCTTGCACCTCCCACTCCTATATAATTGAATGTTTTTTCTTCTTTAAATCTTCCAGTCAGAGAATTTGGATGCGTCAAAACATTCATTGTAGGGGAAGGGGACACCATTGCAAACATTTTGGATTTTATCTAAATTGCCACATTAAAAAAAGTATACTTCGATAAAGATGAGCAAAAGTATACTTCGTAAATATGTTCTATGAGACTCAGTTTTCATCAGTAAATCAAGGTTTGAACTTACCGACCGGTATTTGAAATAAACTCCTAATGGGAAAGTAGGTATACTCATTGTCAACCTATGCATCAACAATGCATTTTATGCTAATATAATTACTAATGCTTCTCATCTCTAAAAATTGCAAGACCATGAGCATTCAGTTGCACTAAGTAACAGTCCATCAAATACTCAAAATCACCAGTTAATGTCGACTTTAGACCAAAGATCGTTGCACAATTCCGCCATTACCCTTTTCTCTATTAAACAAAAAATCATAAATTCACATAAAACACCGCGCAAGAAATATGCCATCAGATAAGCGCAATAGGTCACTTGTTGCTCCGAAATAGTCTGTCATTCACCTGAATGAGCTATTTACCTATGTCTGAAGTTCGTCTCAGAATTGATCTTTGATTTATATTCCTTTTGATACTGCAATATTATTCGTTTCCGTGACAATTATCTTAAACCTTTCCTTTAAAGGCATATTTCTTTCGCCTGAGCTGTATAGGAATACGAAATCAGTTGTCAAAATTGATAATTTAACCATTGAATGATTCGAGAATTGATGAATTCCAGCATGATGAATTGCAGCAATAATTCAAATTAATTCGTCAAAAAAAATCTGGATGCCTTGAAATGACTTTCCAGACAGGCTGCAAGCAATCGAAATTGTATATTTTATTTGTGTCATTTAGTTTACTGTTTTGGAGCACGCTGGAAATTCACACTTATAAAACAATATGGAATCTGGGTCTGGTATCATTCTTCAAAGTTTTTTTTCTTTTTTACTTCTGTTTGTCATTCATTGTCTAAATAATTATTTTTAGTTGGCTTGTATAAGTATTTGCCTGCTTGGCCAATAAGTGGGTCATAGTGGTCATAGTCAACGAAGGCCAGTTCAATTGCTACCTAATTATAATTTAGATCTAATTATGATAATTAATTTATCAGGTAAATTTAGAATGGATATGATTCATGTCATGTGTGTGGCACACAGGTTTGCCAAAGTAGGTAGCTACTGTGGGAAGCTTTCCACCCAAAGTATTTTTTTTGGGGAAGAAATATATTGAATTAACCTTGACCCCACACATCTCTGCCCATCCACAACATTTTCTTTCTTATGTGCACATTAATATAAATTTCACAAAGTAATATGTGGTTGTACCTTTAAGAACTAGTTCTACTCTTATTTTGTGTTCATATTATCCCCATTTTAATTTCACTGAAATGCAGTTTTTACTGATCCTTAATTTTTAGGAATTTATAATAAATTTAAGGAAATCACCATCCTCAAATATAAAAACCTCTCAATGGAGTTTCCTTCTTTCTGACCCCTCCAGCAGTAACTAATACCTACCTCCTACCTACTCTCCTCTTTTTCCCTGGTTAATACTAGTATGAAGCAGGGAAAAAGAGGAGAGATAGATCTCTATCTCAAAAGATATCTTTCCAGGCCTTGGTGATATAGAGGTAACATCCTCGCCGGCCATGGATTCAAACCCCGCCTAGGTGGATATTCATCCATCACCTAGGGCAGGGATGTGTGTATGCATCTTCATTATAATTTTATGTACTGTTCTACCATGATTAGCCTAATGCTGTGTGTGAACAATTGAATAATAAAAATATACTCCCAAAAACCACAGGCATAACTGTTCCCATGAATAATAATAAGCAATAGTAAAACGCACTACAAGCTACATATATTCAAAGTCATGTAAACCAGTCATGAAGTTTGGCCATATACTTTACGTCTACTCCCGACATTTTCCAAATAATTCCGAGAGAATCCTGATAGCCTGGGTTGTTAAAGATTCTTACAGGAATCACTCATGGAGTTTTACTAATAAGAAAAATATTTCGGCAATCATCTTGATTTGGCATGACACTTATTAAGATGTTTACCTAAATCTTCTCCTTGGTGTCATCTATCACTAAAAATAAAAGGTATTTAATTTTATGAAATAGGCAAAGATAGTAATTAATGTTACCTCATCTGTGCAGAATGCAATAATTTTAATGGCAGTAAACAAATTTATATTTTGGCAAAATATTGCATGCATTAATGCCTGTGCATAAAAAATGTATCAATGAGATAAAGGTATTATTAGAACTGTAGGGTACACATTAATTGGTGTCCATAATAGTTGCTATTCTGAATACAAATGCCACCTCTTCATACTTGATTATTATTGCTTTAGGTGCTATTGCCCTATAATATTTCCATCGAAATATTGAAGAGTTCCTATAGTTGTGTATTTCATGGTTACTATCTCATTCAGAAAACAGTCTTTATATTGTTCTGGATTTAAAATGAGTGTATATCACCTGGCATCCATTTTCTATGTTGTAGTCCTGTGGGTATAAATCAAACCTCATACAAAGTAACATGGCAATAAATACCTAATTTAAAAAAACCACAGTAATCAACCAGAAGGTTGGTTTGTTGGGTGAGGGTGGAGCTCACCCAATACTAAGCTCAATGGCATATGAAATTCCCACAGGGTAGGGGGGACAATTTTTTTCTCTGTGCCAACTGTAGTTTCCCAGGATAATCTGGTACCGGAAAAATCACAGGGTTGGTTGAAGATGGAAGGTACCCAGAGACATCACTCAGAATCAAGCTGGGGCCCTCCAGTTAGGCCTACCCCAGTGCTCTACCCAGTGGAAAACCACCCACCCTAAATAAATAATACAACACAGGAAATGGTAATAGGTAATTCATAAAAATTGAAAAATGTTTTTTATGCTGGCCTTCCAATTTATTCTCAAGGATTATATATAGGATATTAATTGTAATTTCTGTTTAATGACATTACTAGAACTATTTTCTCGTCCCTCCAGAAACTTGAGAGATCAACACCAGTTATGATGGACAGATGGCAGATTGAGGTGTCTGATCTAGCAGATGATGACTCGAAGCAATCTGGTGACCCAATACCTTATAACATAATCAACAACTATTTTTCAATTGGAGTGGTAAGTTTTTCATGCACTAAATTTGACTTGTACATATTTACAAGTTATTATTTTTATACTCTAAAACTCTCCTCCTCTTTGATGCCTACCAGGATGCAGCAATCTGTGTTAAATTCCACATTGAGAGAGAGAAAAACCCAGAAAAATTCAGTAGCAGAATGAAAAACAAATTGTGGTATTTTGAATTTGCCACGTCGGAGCAGTTTGCTGCCTCATGCAAAAATCTTCATGAAGATCTTGATATAGTGGTAATTATCATCACAATTAGATTTTTGAAAGTGAAAGTCTAAATTTAGAAAATTGTCTATTATATGTATATCCTTCGGGAATTGTCTTGTGCATACCAATTTGAGCCAATTTTAAACTGTTTCCTGTAGCATTTTACTTGATTCAAGTGTAGTTCATTCTAGTAGTCTTCATTTAAGGATAAGATTATAGCATTCCCTAATTATGTAGCTCAATTCAGGAATGGAAAACTAATGAATTTACATGGATAATGATTTCTAGCATGTGTTCGAAAGTCTTCTAAATTCAGCCTGTTTGGTAACCATAACTTCTACCCACATGGATATTCAGGCAGTGTTTCTGTTTTTAGCAATGACTGAATTAAATTAACAACACCCCTTCTCTCAACAGTGTGATGGTGTATCCTTAGACCTGGCAAAGGGGCAAGCACTCCAGGGAATAGCCCTTCTTAACATCCCATACACTCATGGTGGATCTAACCTATGGGGAGAAAACCATCAGGGAAAAAGGAGAAGCACAGATCAAGGAGATGGTCAGTCAGAGTGTTTACATAACAACATTTGAGTAAATCAGTACCTAGCAAATTTCCCTGTTTTTGAGGTATATATTCAATTAAATACCACATTGAATTTTGGGCCACCCAGGGAAAACTCTAAGGGAGACTTCCTATGTGATGTGTACTTTCAGGAGACCAAAGTACTACATAAACTGGAACAACATTCTAGAGTTTCATGTTATACGATATACCTCAGATGTTTAGCACACTTTTCAAATTATCTATTTTTGTAGCTTTTTATATCTCTGGAATTGCTGCTTAGCAAATTCTATCAGAGATCTTGTTGGGGGGGGGGGGGGGGTTTTTTTC
>LYUA01001490.1:401981-413174 GCA_002093875.1 Calopteryx splendens
GGGGGGGGGGGTGGCTTTTCTCTCCCTGGCTACGTATGCCTTTTTATAATATAGATATCTCATGAATTAGCATCACCAAAATTGCCACATGGACAAATCTTTATTGAAAGATCACATGCATGGAATAATATACCATGGCTCCCATGGATTCCAAAGGATTCTAAATTAGACCCTAAATGACCATGGAATAGAAATAGATTTTTCAGTTCCAATGTTAAACATCTGTGTACTTCACCAATATGATTTATAATCCACATTATTTTTTAAAACAGGAATAGCAAAGGGCCCAATGGCACGTCTTAGATCGCATACCTGCTTTTGTAGAAAACGTGAACTTCCAAGAGTACCATCAGATGTTCCTAACACGCCATGCAGCAGTTCTATTGATCTAGGGAGTGCTATACAGGGTAAGATGGGATGCTATCATTTAACTATCAATATCACTATTATAATTCTGTAATTCTTAATAAAGCTATTAAAAATAAGCTCATGAGTACTACCACTTGCATGAAAATTGGTTCTCCTAATTATGTATGGATTGCCTCTAGCCCTTCTATATTGAACTGAAATATGAAAGTAGATGCATCGACTGAATTAGCTTTCATCTTTAGTCATTTCAAATTCTAACTAGAAACCTAACATTCATAGTAATTTATGTATATTTTAAATATAAAACAATGAGAAGCAGACTAAAAATATGGGTAAAAATTAAAAATGAGGTTATACTGTTCTTCTTTATGAGCATGGATTTTCACTTGAGCAACTTGGAAGATGTTCCTATCCTAACATGTATATTTTTTTAGTATTAATGTAGCACGAATATTTTATAGATATTGGTGATCGTCTAATTGAGGTAGTGGGCTTAGAAAACTGCCTGCACATGGGCCAAGTACGGACTGGTTTGCGTGCTTCAGGAAGGCGCTTAGCACAGTGTTCCTCGGTTGTAATCAAAACCCGAAAAAGATTTCCAATGCAGATAGATGGTGAGCCTTGGATGCAGCCACCCTGCACTGTAAGTAGTTAGATTATTAACTTATTTACTTGTTTTCTCAGAAAGTAATTAGTGAGCATACTCAATGATTATTATTATTATATCATAGAAAATTGTGAACTTCTATTATCTCTTCTGAGTCATTGCATATTTCATAAAAACAATGAAACCTTCCTCCATTCCTAAAGTATGCACATAAAATGAAAATATTAGAGGTAGGTAATATTTTCAATGTTTTATTCCTATTTCAGTAATTTTAACATCATTCTTCGAACCCAAATATGAATAAACTAGTCCATTATTAATAATATGTATCAAGTTGGAGTATAATTTAGTTCATGCATATACATTCCATTGTTTAGTATATATTTATTACTTTCAATTTGTTTTTATTTATATACATTTATTACTTTCAATTACTTCTATTTATGTTGGAAGCCAATCTCTGAGTAAATGACAATTAAAATGTATGGGTAAAACAGGTTCAAATTATGCTTATGGATTGCAAATATTTAATACTATGAATTATACAGATCAAATAACATATAAATTGCATACTTAAGTAAAATTATAATGATAACTATTTATCTGTTTTGAATAAAAAAAGAGGAATATATTTGCTGAGTGGTTCCCAAAGTGCGAGGCTCACCTTCCTTGAGAGAAATAATTTAACAATTAATAATTATCATGTCTTAAAAAATAATAACTCAAGGGAAAAGGAATTTTTTTTTCAATTAATCAATGGAAATTTGGACCAAAAATGTTTGGGAACCACGCTCCACATTCAATTGAGCTCCTTTAAAAGGTGACATGGGGAAATCAAATTGTAACTCAATCATACACGTAAGTCCACCCTCAGTATCATAGTTTATAAAAATGTATGCAACTCCAAATGGAATTCCAATGGTAATAGAAGGAAATCTAATTAATGTTTTATGTTCTCACATGTCAGATTCATATAACTCACAAAAACCAAGTTCCAATGCTGATGGCACCACCTCCTGACAAACGGAAAAGCTTTCTTTCATTCCTGAGGAAGTGAGAGGAATGCTCAAAAGGACAAGTAAATGGTGTGAGTGCACACTGTAAGAGTTTCAATCTCCCACTCATCACCGTGGACAACTAATAACGGAAGAAGATCCTTGTCCAGCCACGTTGATGAATGATCCACTGCCATTTGGCCATCAACTTGCTCAAAGTTACGAGCTGATTTCACATTAAAAACAAGAGCAGGTAGTTATTTTAAAAAAACTGAGTGAGGTTACACAACAAAGAATAAGCTTCATATAAAAATGCTTTCGTTGATAATAAAAGCTTAATCTCTTAGGTTTTCACCAGATTCACAGAATTTGGCTGTGTATTTATGTACTAATCAATGGTGCTCACTGTCATCTTTGCTCTTATAATTTGAAATACTCAAGGATGTATGAAGATATGAAGCAGGGAATTATTATAAATGGCCTACAGCACTTACACTATATATGTACATTGTGTCAAAATCAGCATATTAATTTCATTAAACCTCGTTCTTCCAAATGTGCTATGTGAATGTCAACCATAGTTTTTAGCTCATCACATTTTTATCGCCAATTTGTTTTATACCAGTCTGTACATCTCTTTCAAAGTGAGAGATTCCAATGCAAATAATTTATTTTTTTATTTATAAATATTTTTAACATTGAATGAAATCTAATTTTTATGGAAAACGGCCATCACATGAGTTCACTACCCATGATTACAGAGCAACTACAAGCTTTAATCCTACATCACTGAACTTGGTTAAAATTTATTTTTTTGGAGGACCACTATCCTTGGTTGTGTAATTTGAAAAGCATTATACTTTTCTAAATGTGGTACCTACCTTAACAAATGTATTAAATTCATGTCCTTATCAAAATGTACTAAATATTCTGGAATTATATAAAATTAATGTAAATTCTGATTGTGACCCATGGAAAAAATAAAAATAAACCCTTAAATAGGGAAGATGGCATACTTATCAAGTTAAACTTAATCTTAACACATGCTCCTCATCCAGGCATTTTGAAATCTAGCAACTAAAGCCCAACATACTTCCTAGGTCCCCAAATTAATTTCACTATCATGAATTTTTTGTGGTGTACATTTCTGTCATTCACTTGCGTTGATTATTATGTAAATTTACTCATTTCCTAGTCACTTATAGTGAATATTAAATGCAGTGAACCCTTGATATTATAGACTAAAAAGAAGGGGATCACACTCATTAATACCAAAATGCCAGCGATCTAAAATGAAGATACTTATGGAAAATAACTTTTACTTACTAAAAACAATTTATAAGGTAAGCCAAAATTTACCTACTTTACACTCACTCAAAATACTAAAAACAATTTACGAGGCATGCCAAAATTTACCTACTTTATACCCACTTGAAATATAAAATGTGAATGGAAGAATACGCTTTAAGTGTAAATTGAATGAAGAAGAATTCATAACTGTGGAAACAGCATTTGTCAATGTTCTCACTACAATCGCAGCATAAAGTGATTTAGCATTCAGTCATTTAAATTCCCCCTTTTGGAAATGGATGCCAGATGAGGCATCATGATAAAACTATCATGCTTTAAGAGTTTACTATCCTTAACTATTTATCATCCTCTACATTACCTTTGGTACCCACTGTATACAGTACAGATATATCTGTCTCTTTCTCATCAGATTCATTTAAACAAGCAATTGACATATTTCTTAGTTATCCTGAGCAGAAAAATCAAACCACAAATATTGGATGCACCAGGTGAGACCTTAACCCTAAAATCCATTTTCAAATGAGAAATTAGAAAACAAAGATGTCATACAGGTATTAATATAAGCATCAGACATTTTTTCAGATATGTTCCCTGTCTTCTGCATAAGTCAGGAAGCATAATTATCCAGTGAATATTACATTGCAAATATAATTTGATTTATACATACATACTTTTCCCCCTGCTGGACAGTATCCCCCTCGAGTAAAGGTAATATTTTGCATCATACTTCACTGTTTATCAAACCAGATAAACTTCATACACCACATAAATTTCACTCATTGTTATTATTAACCAAATACTGGACTAAATACAAAGGAAATTATGAAAAAATACTTTACTACTTCCACCCATATTAAAAAAATGTTGGTACTATACTGGGAAGAAGAATGTGGAAATAATGCTAGAAACGTACTAATATTTGTGTTCATGCCGGTGTTCAGGTTCACAAACTGAGAAGAATGAAATGCATATATAGCTGTAAAAATAAGTAACATGATACTACTTTCCTGTGAGGACTTATTATCTCATTATTTAGTACTTTGTAGAAATGCATTCTAAAACCACAGAACAGTTAGAAATTTCTTAATATTTAATTTTTTTCATTAACCATTATTAAATGCCATAACTTTATATAAGAACATTATCTTTGCAGTACCTATATTTCAAATAGTGCATAGCTGATGGGAGGAAGTTTACTTCCGAACATAAGACAGATTTACTGAAGTTATTCAACAGAACCTAAATACTCAAACACCAGATATAGCAAGACAAATCAATTACAACATCTAACGCCTTACATTACCACATTTTTCTTCATCAGCTGACACACTTCCAAATCACAATTGTGACCAATGTGAAAATTTAAAACTAATGCAAAATTAAAACTGATCTCAGAGTTTAAAAAGAACTGCAATGATAACCATAAATATCAGTGCATACAAATTTAGTGTGTTAAGCAAAAAGGACAATACAGGTTTCCAATATCTCAAAGGTGGATGGCCATCAGAAATCATAGTTGGCATCCATTTTATCAGGGGTTTACTGCATGCGAAAACCTTAGCTAGGAAGAGGGAAAGAAGTATGCTATATTGGATGTTGACTTTAGGAGCTTTGAATTATTTTACCTCCCTATCTCTCAAACAAACCAGGAAAGACCACATAAGTAGCCTTTGTTTCATTTATTAATGCATCCAAAAAGTGTGTATGCCTATAGTATTATGTGTAATTCCCAAAAGTAACTCATTTTAGATTCCAAGTGTTTCAAATGATAGATATAACTACCTTAATAGAAGCATTTTTGACAAATATTTGTTGATTTTAAAAAATATCATTTGTTATTTCTAAGTTTATTATTTCCTAGATTATTTTAATTTAGATGCAAAACTATTTTCTATTTACATAAAAAATTTGAAAGGCTTCCCAACCAATCCAGTGTCGTGGTGATGGATAAACTATGGTGACATTTGACTGGAAGTTAATCAGTAGGTGAACATTAAACTTTGATTTTTTTTATTTCTACCAATAATTTCAGTATTCAGTGCTGTAGCAAATACATTCCCTGTGAGGTCAAAATCAGTAGCCAGCTGTTGACAGCTTAGCAAATTAAGTGACTCCAACCAGGTATAAAACTTTAAGAAGCAAACAAAATTTAACTCATTCGACTAACAAAACTCAAATGAGGGCAATGAAGCACCTAACTATAAGTTAATTGTAAGGTAAGAATATGCTTTTCTCCATGTTGGCCATTAATATCAAGTATAGTGTTACTGAAAAACTATTGTTTGTGATATCTGAATATTTTTGGCTGGCTCATCCCTGATAATGCAAGAGCCAATAATAATCATAGGATGGTATTTGACAGTGTACTTTCTCCATTTATCACCATCCTTTCTGACCCTTTCTTTATTTACCACCATCAGCCTAATCATTTAACAGCCAGAAAAACCTTTCACACCTTATGGCTGGATCCAATACTAATGAGCTTTAAATGGATAAATTTGATTTCCATGAGAGAGAGAGCAAACTTAAAACACATGCTTGAAACATGTACTGGTAGTTCAAGTGAAATAGTGGGGTGATATAAAATCCTGTTCACTGGAACCAATGTTAATACAAAAAAATGGTTTATTTTATAAAATGCCGAAGCTTGAAATTTTTCTGATAAAGTGAATATATTTAACACTATTATTTTGGGTATTATAGATGGATATCATATTGACAATACACTTTTTTTATTGGATACAAATGTGCCCCTATAGGTAGCCTTATTATGCTTGTTAACAATGTTTGAGTCACCTTTTCTGGCTAGTCTGAATAGTCATACCAAAATGAAGCTGCCAGATGATTATATTTTTCAAGATGTGTTGCTAATGTTTTATTAGGTAATAACACCATATTATTGGAGGTGTGAAGGATACAGTCAATTAAACTTGATCTACATTGATGGTGAAGGAGTTGAAAATTAGTATTTTATGCATGTAGTTTAAATGTCAGCTAAAATTTGGACATGGATCACTATTTACATGAACCATTCTGAAGCTTGACGTAAGATGACAAGTTGAACCACTAAAAACATTTATCTACTGATAAAAACATTTATATTCATACTTTCTTTACTTATAATATAAGCACTAACATATTACAGCTGTAAACAAATGCATTCATCATTTCATGATGAGCAAATGAAAAAAACATTCCCTTTAATATATGCATATTTATAGGAGATTGTTTCCAGACTGGAGCAAAAGATTACCTACTCTTTGTCTGTCATTCTTAAGGTCTTGCTGTTGATAATTCATATGTGTGGATTTTTAGGTGTATGAAGTATTGTGTGAAAGGCTAGATTTTTTAAATTTTGGTCTGCTAAATACAGCTATAAGAGTGGCAACCACTTATTTAGATCACTAGTAACCTATGTCTACAGAACCAAAATGAAAAGCCATCCTTGCTGTTAGCACCAAGCTAAGTCGTCCAACTACTTAAAGAGCTTCAGGCTACAAGAGTAGTGCGCCAAAGTGAGAATGGTCAATTTTCTCATAAATTAATATCTAAAATGTCGTAATTTTTTAGTAAATAAATTATTTATGTAATCATATACAATAAGCACTACATATTTAGATTTTTTTCTCTGAATAGGCATTTTATATACTATTTTTACAAAACTGAAAGAATAACTCAATGTAGTAACTACAATAAAATTGCTCTCAACAACTCTATTACAGAACTGTAAACTTTGTTTCCTAACTACAACTTAATGAGGTAAAATTTGATCAAATTACAATAGGGATTTTAAATTTTTCATTGAATTGCTATGCCTTTCTTAATGTGCATTTTACCAAAAAGCTGGAAGAATATTTTATTTTCTAAACATTTCTATGCTGGTACTATAATGTACATAGAAAACTAATAACACCAATTAGACAAAAAATAAGACTTTTTGCAATTTTAAGATTTTTTAATACTACATACTTATTCTATTTAGGGTAAATATTTTTTTCTTAAAAACATAAAAATAGTAGAATTTTATTAACAGTTTGAATCAATGCAAGTCGAGATGTGATTTTTGCAAAGTTTTCTTGCTACTGTGTATCAAAGGTTTTTGTATTCCAGCATCAAAACTTTTGTTGGAATGCATAATTCATTGAAAAATATTCCATTTAAGGCAACATATCAAAGCAGCCTATGTGTAAATATGTGTACATCTTGTTAATAAGGTTAGTGCATTCAAAAAACTTGTTATATTTTCTTGGTATGTTGTAGAGGCTTACAAGACATATTCAGATCTGGCTACTCACTCAATTCATATATTTAAAAATAGCCATTCTTCCTTCAAATCGGTTTATAGCATATCAGTTCATAATTATTTTTTCAATTTATTTGATAGGCCTCATTTGCATTACAACAATTCATTATTAAAGGAGATAGCAGATTTATATTGGATCATGGATGGCAAGGATAAATACTTATATAATACCGTTTGGATAGAGGTCAAAATATGAAGATCTAAATAAAACTGGTCCATATCACTACCAACGATGAATGTATTTACATTAAGATAATCGTTCAGAATATTGTAAATTGACAAATTATGAAGCCAATGCATTTTAATCATTGATGATGCCAATGTTGTTGACTCTTTATGACCACCAGAACTGGGAAAAACTTTTTTTTGACAACTATCAAATAATTATCACTTTTAACCATTCTTAAATGAGAATTGGCCTTCAAGACAGTAGTTAGTTCAAATCTTATCTCAAACAAATGTGAAGATTTCTAGCATAGGTAATTAAAAAAATATTGATTACTCGTTAATGAGGTGAGTGAACAAGTTATTATGCTTATTTCCTAGGCTTATTTCCAAGTCAGTTATATAAAAATGACTGAAACAATCTATTGCTGATGGCCTATTCATGATTATAAATAATACCTGAAACATAACGAATTAATGAAGCTAAAAACAGACTGATGGAATTAAAAGAAAAATTTTATTAAAGGGGCAACAATGGGGTTGCCTCTTACATCTGATTACCACTGGCACTTGATACTAGTAAGATGCCATACACACCTAATAATGCAAATTACTCAAATATAATTTATTTCAAGCAAGTTAGTTCCTATGGGACCAATCATTATGCAGACCAAGTGAAGATTACAAATTCTATTTGACATTGAAAATTTATCAATCTCCAGTTTGCCTCTAAATTTGACTAACATGAGACTATGACATAAGATATTATACTGCCATAGGAACCTTAAATTTGAACCGCAGGGTATGATTTGATTCGAACAATAGTACAACTTCTGAGGAAGGTAGCTAATTTCTTTTAATAAAGAAGACGAAGATTGTTAAAAATTTTTAACTTAAAAATGGAAGTAAATAATTAATAGTACAAGCCTACCAGTAATGAAAATTTTAAACTAAAGTGTCATATTAATGGGAACTCCAAATGAAACCTTCAGACTGCAAGAGTAGTGTGCCATAGTGAAACCGGTCAATTTTCTCATAAATTGATATCTAAATTCTGAGAGAGTCTAAATTAAATATTTGCTTTTCATTTTAGGATGTTTTAATTTGAAAACATTCAAATAACTCTTTACCATTTTGAAGCGGAGTTGGAATTAAGGTACATATATCCATTACACATTTATGTGTACACACATTGCATATTTCTCTATCCATTACCATGCACAAACAACATTGATACAGTAAATGATCCATTAAAATCTAACACTTTCATGAGTAAACTTAACTGAATGAATATAAATGGAATAGATGAATGAAAAGGAAATTTAAGGTATTCATGCAAAACCTGAGATACACACTTTTATTCCACTTTCAATTACTTACCTGTCATAATAAATTACAATCACTGACTGGGGCTTGGGATCTCCACATAGTATTTCATTTTTTACATTTTACAAATGGATATTACCCTTATTTACCTCAGAATTCACAGATAATCTTAATGATTTCAGTAAAATTTTAATGCCTTAAATAGTCAAAGAACTGATATTGATTTTCCATGAATCCATAATGGGATTTCCATTCTTTTACTGCCTTTAAGTCAGAATCAAATATTTTGTTCGCATAGACAAGAATCATCTTTATTTTGCCCAATGGGGGTCTAGGAAGAGTTGGAGAGGTCTTACAATGGGTGGGCAGAGTTAGGGAAACATTTAGGGGAAATGGTCAGGGAGGAGTGCTAAGGGCTCACAGAGGCACAACATTTTCGGAGATATAGAAGCATCCTTCTGAGATATGCTTCTCCATTGTTACTGAAGATTAGTAGGTGAAATATTTTACTAAATAAATTGCCTACTATTAAAAGAAAATTGTTACTAAAACGATGGAAAAAAGACATGAAGGTATATAAAAATGCAAGTGGAAACTGAGGCAACTTCAATGTTACCCATATTTAGGAAATGATTTTACAAGACAATCCTAAAAAATATAGATTATTGCCTTAGTAAATCTATACTAATGAAGGAGGTAAACATGCAAAATACAAAAGTACCACATGTCTCTCTTTTAACTCACTTCTCTTCATAAATCCTTAAAAATATGAAAATGTACATCATAAATATCCTTATTCACAGAGGCCATGACATTATTTGCTGCTTCTTTGCCATTACTATACATGCACCACTCTTTCATGTTCTTATGATTTTTAAAAGATACTAGCTTGGAAACACACCGTAAAGATGCTTGGAATTTAGCAAATTTACAGTAAAACCTCAGTTAACCATATATAATTCAAGTGCTTAACAGATAGCACACCTAAGACAATGAACTTATTTCTTTCATAGTGATGATGCTTTGAGATAGTCCTTTTCAATCAGCTTTCTTCAATTAAGTTAAACAATATAGAATTATGAAACCAACATTGGAGCTGTAAGGCCTCATTTAAATTATGAATTTGGTAAATCACATACATAAGAGACTACATATTAAAACAAAATCCTTTTTCTCAGTGGTGTATGATAAATGCAATGAGTATACAAAATATTTTCTTCAAGTATAAATTTAAATCAAGGGGTGGAATCACATGAGTACATAGTCTTTGAAGCACTAGAAGAGTAGATTCCCTTAAGAATGGAAAATCAGACATACAAATTTGCAACCAAGTTCAATACAGAAACTTCATCGGTTTAGATTAAATATTAACAACTTAAGGTAAAAGCAATCTTTTGCTTTCTGACCACATGTTCCATTTGTAGATATAAAGGTTTGCTTTGCTAATGAAAGTTTCATTATAGAAGGGAAAGAAGAAGTAGGCATGAAAATATAAAATAAATTATCAATGATGAAGAGATTACAGGAAAAGGTGACAAGTATGGTGAATTTACTTGGACGTTACCGCAATGCTTGTACTGAGATTGATGACTAGTCTTAGGTGTTTAACAACCTTTTGCCTTTACTCCATGGGCAGAGAAAAGAAATTGATCATATGCCTTCATTTTGGATTATGCACGAGGAAGTAAGGGCCACTTTTTATCGCAAGGACCACTCATTATATTATGTTCCAATTCCACTTTCTGGGATGATAAAAAGGAGATGTTGAAAATTCTTAGGAATGCATACATTGTAGGATTTCACCATGAAAAAATAATTTGAATTTCCAGGATATCCAAATTTTTGGGCAGGTTTGTTAGCCAATTACACCGCTGAGTCATTCTCCTCCAATGTGAACTTATGAGGGCCTTCATGGAAATTAGATGTGCCTACTAATTTTTAAAAATGCATTCACATGTCCTTGGTGGAGTATGAGAGGAAGGCATGCCAGCCTTGGATAATATGTTTGCCTGCTAACCATGGGGTCCCAGGTTAAAATCTAGGAGATGAGTCTAAATAATCCTAGGTACAACCCACCCAGGGCAATTTAACCCTTTCGCGACGGCGAAATCCTGGAA
>LYUA01001490.1:461948-493848 GCA_002093875.1 Calopteryx splendens
GCACAGTACGTGAGGCAAAGCTTCCTGATTTATAATGCAGCATCGTGCATAGCCAAATGAATGCTGTTATGCATGTGACAGACTTCATAATAAAGTATTTTTTGTTCCCGTGGGGACCAGGACTAAGGTTCGTTATTTCGTAATATCATTTCCTTACAATACATTTAGATACCCCTTTCGTTGGGACCAACGATTTGCTTCATGAGAACGAAAATTTCGTACAAACGTTGTTTTTAATAAGGAGAGTCTACTGTACTACCCTTGGGGTAAGTGAATGCTTTTAAAAGGGACAATTTTTTTTATTTTCCCAGTATTTACAATATTTTCCAAGGTCCCTAAAAGAGTTTAAATAAGGAGTTTTACTGCACCTAACATGGTTGAGACACAAAATTAACTCACAAGAAATTATTGCCACCTGAAAAAATAACAGAAAAAATGACAATTATGTCAAAATTTCTTTTATCTCATTTCACAATGCATCCCAATTCCATCACTTTAAACAATTCATGTAAGAGAAAACAAATAAACATTCAATTATCTGGATTATTCCAAATACTCCAACATTTTCATGTTCTCTCAAATCCCACTCTTACAAAAATTTTAATCCTCAATTTTAGTAAAACACACTTTATGCCATAAATAAAAAACCAGAATAACGTTCAGTACTTCTTGAAAATTAATTTAATTAATTTTCAAGTTATTATTTAATTTTAATGGGAGTAGAGTAGTCCTCCACACCCAACCCTTCTCTCATACTTACACCAATAAGAGGAGATTATAGTCAGATTTTGAAACCTTGGAATCCATAGGTTCGCAACAGTTAACACATTTTGTAGGGTAACTGTAAGTGTTCATAAATAATTAGAAAAATTCTTACTTTGATCCTCCACCCCTTCCTGCTAGCAATGCAGCACCAGTTGATGATGGATTTGTAGCCAAAGGTTGAAAGTTGGCACTGTTGCCAGAATCACGATTGCCGAACGACGAGAAGCGATCTCTTCCACCAGCACCTCCTCGCCTCTCCCTGTCACGATCCCTCCCCAAAGTTCCCATTCTGCCTCCACTTCCTGCTCCCCACCTGTTGCGACCTACATAATTTCAAAATAATTGAGCATGAGTCAACAGCAATTAGGATAAATTCTTTCAGAAAGCTATGGTAATCTAAGGTATATTCAGAATCATCTTATTTTTTTCATTTTAAGGAAGGTTGGATATAATCAAAGAAACTCAAGACAAGGAATTGTATAAGTCTGAGGAACAGAATATCAAGTGTGACACAATGAATGGACATGACCCAAGCCGAAAAAAGTATGCAAGGACAGAATATTAATAAAAAGGAGTAAGTCCCCTGATTTAATTGAAATTACACATTTTTAATTGCCCACACCAAAAGGGAATGGTATCAAAGGGTAAGCAAGGAGTATGTAGCAATGACAAAGATGCCAATAAGTAAAGCACAATTTAAAATCACCATTGTTACAATGTAATAGCAGAAAACATTAATGAAATAAGAATTTCCAATTCAAAATCAAATTTCTAGTACTCAAGCATCACATTTTAAAACCATTTATACCATCAGTATTTTGCATAAATTATTTGACAACTTTGGATCAAAGAAAGATTTTGGTGATTGAAAGAAAGAATGTAGGAAAATATTATTCACTTACTGCGGCCACCAAATGAGGAGCGTGCCATATCAGCCATCTCAAAGAGGTGAGGATTCACAACTTGGTTAGCTTCCCTCAACACTGCTATAAGATCAGATGCTTGCCTTGCATTTCCAGGGGTGAAAAATGCATAAGCTGTTCCTGTGCGCTGAGATCTTCCTGTACGTCCAATGCGGTGAATGTAGTCTTCAGAGCAAGATGGGTAGTCAAAGTTTATAACAAACTTCACATCTTCCACATCTGTTTTTCAATGAAAAATGAATGTCAGTAAACTAAAAACTTTTTATTAACTGGAAAATCTCTACTATCAACAGGCACTAGCAAAAACTATCTCACTTAAGATTGAAGAAAAGTAATATGCTATCATTCCACAGCTGAAATTTATCCTTGAACAATGATGAACAAAGATTTAACTGAATATGAACAAGAAAATTAATACTTCATTTTCTTTCAATGACAAGAAAAAAGGGAGTTTAACATGCTTATACTTCTTTTACAAAATGATTCTGTAACTTACTTAGCACAACTTCCATTACCTCCCAGTATCAAAAGCCCATAAATATTTTCCTGCCTAATTCGAATACATTAATTTACTGAATTAAGAAAAATTCCTTTCACAACCAAGGTAAAAATTTAAACACTTATTACAATAATAAATATGTATAAAACAAAATAGGATAATTTAATTCCAAAAAATTACTTCTTTCTAAGGTGACACAATGAATTTACATGCTACAAGATTCCTTCAGATAGTCATCAAACTTTCTTCTGATCTTCTTATCTTGAACATTTAAAACTACAGGGCATACTTTTCAGTAATAACTCCTGTCCATTTCAAGTTGCTTTGCTTATCCCTGCATGCTCTCCTAGACAAATAGTGAAGAGAGTGTAAACAAAGATTTCATAACAACTTGATCATTGGATATGAGCATGTACTGCTGAATAACAACCACAAGCACAATAAAAACTTCCAATTTAAACACACGGTGCTTTCAATGGATACTTTAAGGGAAGTACTACTCATTTAGGCAGAAATAATAACAAACTACTAAACATCTTTCTGCCAAAAAGCTTAATTACATCAACCACGATTCCAACAAGAATAAATGCATTCAATAGGGATGCAATTATTGTAGCCAGACAACAATTTATTCTGTTATATATCACTATGTTAATCACCATTCTTGCAGCACTTTCTATTTTCTCATTTAGTTGTCATTGAATCTCTCACATTTGCATGAAAGAACTTTGAGAGCCAAATTATTCTTTAACATCACCTTGTCTTCATAATCTGGCACAAATTCAATTCTGTGCCTGTTAGGTCATACATCTACATTACGACCGATTGAAATACTCCAGTTCACATTAATGAAAAACAGTAAAAAATATCATTTTGAGCCAGAGTCACAACTGTTTGTTATTTATTTACAAGATATGAAAGACTTCATGCAAATATGTTGGCTGCTTTGATATCTATCCTTTTACCAGGCCTTGGTCATACTGATTTTAAGTCCTGAAATTAACATAGGAATACTAAATGTGCAAGCAGTTCAACAAGCAATAACTTTGATAGATTTAATATCCATGATTGTAAATTAATAATCACCTTCTACCTTACTAAACATGAACAAAACGTGATTCGATGGGGCCATTTTCCCTCGACAAAAGAAATCCTAGGACCACATATTCCCTTCTTACAGTAGGGTTCCTCCCTTTGATCTCTTCAATAGCAAAAAGCACAGAAGGGTTGGTTACAGAGAACACAAGAGTGTGTGCTACACAGGCAAGAAATAATGTGACTGTGAAATTTTGTAGGGATCCCTTTTTCATTTCAGATCATTGAAATAGAAGAAAATGTTTCTCTTAATCAGTAAATACTTATTACAGTAAATACACAAAACTTAGCAATGATGGTCGACTAGAAAGGTTTCAGTTGAAAGAGCAAAAAACTTCAAAAAATATGATGATTCTCTTACTTGCATTTGGCATGGTGCAACCATTGTAGCAAACGTGGCAAAAGGGAGGAGTTTTCAAATCTATGACAGTGGTGGCCTCAGCAAACACTGATATTGATTATACTTTGAAAGTGCCTGGTATTCACACAAGTTGGGTTGCATTCAAATAAACGAATACTTTGTACAAATGGGGTATAGTGTACTTGTAATTATACCACGAAAACTGTATGAAAGGAGTTTTGTCTATTTTAAGAACTGTTTTGAGCCTCAAGTGTAAGGAATAATTTAAATCAAGAGGAAAAACACAAACTTTATTAATTTAATACTTATATAATTTATGGCTAACTCAGGTTTGGTCAGGATAAAACTCACTAAAAGATTCATTGCACATGAAAACTGTATTTCTTTAATTATCTGTAATGCTAAAAACTTCTTCCCAAAAACAGTAAGTGCTAAATAATAAAATTTAATATGAACTGCCATAAATAACCTCCCCTCCAATGCTTATAACATTAATATGATTTATTAAAAATTAAGCATAAAAACAGTACAATAGTCTTCATCAATAGACAACTAAAACAAAATCAACACTAAAGCTGTCAAATGTGTGAAAAGTTAAAAAATGCATTGTACAAATAAACTACTTTAGATTAAAGCCAAGAGTGAAGCAAATATTTAACCTTGATAAGGTAACATTTCTGGTCTCTCCGGCTAAAAGGTTAAAAATAACAGTTTATCATAATGAATGAGTTTTGTTTTTGATAACCTACACTGAAGCACAACTAGGTTTTCTTTCTTCATGGAGTATCGAGGCTGTCTTCGACATTAAAAGGTATATTTGCATTTCTCCCTAGAATCAGAATTTTAAAAATCCTGACAAATTTCTTTTGCACAATAAATAAGTCTTTAATACCCTAGACACGACCCCCGAAGTTAAATACCATGATTGAGATGGAAATGAAAAAAGGCAAAATAAATAATCTAAACAATCTAAAAAAAACCCTTTGAGGATTAGGATTTATAATTTTGCATTGCATAAAAATTGCTTTATATAGTTTTGTAAGGTTAGCAGACACATGTGAGTTCCATTGTAGTTAGATATACAGTAAAAAGAAGCTTTATATAGTCTGGATGATTAAATGACTAAAGAAAAATTTTACCAACTGTTTTGTCCTCACTTGAGTTCATTAGGTGAGAGCCACTTCGGTGCTAATGGCAAAATATAATCAAGTGGAATTGGAGGCATTGGCCAGGTCATTTAGATTATATACGAAGGGTGTATCATCAGCATAAAGATACACATGGAACATTGTAAGGGAGGTCACTAATCGTTATAAAAAACACAAGTAGTCCCAAATCCCAAGACCCTTGAGGTACAACAACGACTGATATTTAGAGGAAAGAAGACCGACTATTATTAATATAGAGACAATGAAAGTGATCAGAGAAGTAAGAGTGAAAGAGTTATAATTCAATGCTATTGAATTCATAGACATGAGGGTTCTTTTGAGGAGGATTGGATATTAAAGACAAGTAAATGTCGGATTACAAGGTAGATTTACCTTTAAATAAATCAAATTGTTCAAGTTCAAACAAATTTTTATTTTGGAAATGGTGATAAAGTTGGATCCTAATTACTTTTTCAAATATCTAACCAATAACTGAAAAGACTGAAATTGGGTGATAAAAGGAGGAAAGTTTATATTACCTTTTTTAAGGAAAGGGACAGTTTTAACATCTCTTGGGGAAATATGAATTACATTATAAGATGGAGTTCACCACTAGATTTGGAAATATCTTTAATTAATGTAGTGGATAATCCACAAATGTCAGTGCCGTTGGGAATTTTTTGATTGTTTATGAGCATTCCAATTCACAGGGAAAAACTCTTCTCCATTTGAAGGTGAGAGTAATGACATGGAAATTATTTACAAGTGAATAGCAAGTGATCCATGTTAGGAATGAGATATAGCTGATTTAGTTGAAGTATTTTTTTAAACCAATGGGAGCAAAAGGAAGAACTGGAACTGATCTGAGTACTCAACCTCCCAAAATTACTTTCCAAGCTGCCACGGATCCAAGATTTTGAAAATAAAAATTCAAGATACCCCTAATTCTCCACAAAAATGCATTGCACAACTTTTCAAACAGGAAATTGGAGAAAATTGGAACTCCAGTCACATCAATTCATTCATCTGGTGGATGGAATGCACGGTAAGTTAAAACTTGTGTGCGGTATATATCACTTACACGTGCCCAAATTAGCCTACTTTTGAATTCATTAACAAATCAACAAATTCTCAATAAAATGGGAAAGAACTGAAGATTTTTAATATCTGAAAATCTAAAATAATACATGGAAACTTATTTTTTCCAAAATATTTAAATGAAATAGTCTAAATCACCAAATTTTTCCTCTTCTTCTTCACCAATAACTTCATTTTGACTGAATATATTTTTCGTACACAATTGTATCCCATTGACTAGCAATGAGTTAATTTATAAGTTTATACACATAGTTAATTAAAATTCTTTCACTCTGGTATGATATAATCTGCTCTTTGGAGAGTTTGAACAAAATTTCAGATTTGCAACAAAATTTTGAATGCTGAAAGTATGCTCTTTAGATGCATGGGGAAGAATGGGAGAAATATTCTGGATAGAGATAAAGTCAAATGAAGCAGTACTAGGCATGAATATATGGTAAGGGATAGCATCAGGTTTCTGGTGAAACAATATAGACACAAAGAGAATGAAGGAGATACTGAGCATAGAAAAACTGAGGGAAGTTAAGAAGGAACTATGTTATGTAAGAGGGATGAAGAAAATACCAATTTTTCCCACTTACTGCATGATAGTAATCACCGGAGTTCAAAACTCTATGGAAGCTATCATGTATCTTGCAGGTCCAAAACCTACTACTACAGGATAGAATATTTATGGCAATGAAAATTAATTGCTTCAAATCCAGATAAACAACACTAAAACATTTGTAGAACTCCACTGCTTTGGTGAAAACTAAAATAATGATTTTCCATCCAAAATTCAGGAAATGCCTCATTATATATCATAAGCTGATGTGTATGGCTCCACAATAATGCAAAGCCATTTTTAAAAATCCAAGGTTACTGATAGAAATGAATACCATAATTAATTCACAGATAACACTACCAGACATCAATTTTCTCACATGGGCCCTCATTTAACACACACATGAATAGGACAATATTATTCAGCATTGGGGAAAACTTGAAAATACCAAATATTTGCACTATGGAATCAGGTAGATTAAGGGTATTTAAATAGGGTTTCACATCACAAACATTTCAGCAGAAAGGAATTAAAAATATTGCCAGTCTGAAACCATCTGCAGTTAAATACATGTATTTCATGATTATTCTCAGGCTTCTCTTTTGATTACTCCAAATTCATATTTTTCTAGGGTGACATTAACCTCCATGTAAAATACCTTGATGCACCAAAAATAATCGTGAAAGTCGCCCACACCCATATGAGCTAGCACACAACTTTCAAATCCAAATTAAATACATTCATATTGCAGTACATACATGCGGTTGGTATTCTTACACAGATCCCAAGGTGGAAATTTAGACAAAGTCGACAAAGATAATTTGGCCAGTTTAGATGGTATTGTTTGGGGTTATGTAATTCGGTTGTTCAAAAAGATGACTACGATGAAAGTCAGGTTTCTGACTATTCTTGTTTTAATGAAAACAAGGAAACTTTGATGAAGCTCATTTCAAGCACTGTATACTATTATCCATTCAAAATATCTTTGTCACTCAGGGGTATGGGGAAAGGAATGGTCATAACCACCAAGAAATTCAGTTGCTTTACTACTTTCATCGAATGAACAAACTCTCCTAACGCAGTGTTGCCAAGAGTGATCACGTGTCATAAATCATTGTGAAAGGCATACCCTTGTGTTGCGTGCATTCAGAGAGAAATTGCAACTCTGCCGTTCAGTTATCTCCTTGTGGGTGTACCCTTACCCCCAAGTGGAGGCACTTGACAAGTTCCAAGCTCACCTGAAAGTCCAGTGACAAAGACATTTTGAATGGATAATAAAAAAGAAATACATAGAAAAATTGACAATGTTGTAATTGTAAAAGAAACTTTTCGTAATATTAAAATTAATTACCACATTTGCAAGTTATGTTTTCCCCCCTCCTGACATCTGAAGAAAGGTGGGATAGTCTTACAATCAGGAAGCAAATTTCTCGATTGCATAATCTAGATATTTATGTTTACCACTTGTACGAACAAAGGAAAATTCTGCTTCAGTTAATGTTTCATCAACATTATCTCAACTCACAAAATATTCATATGAATGGGTACAATTGACCCAAATTGGATTGTAAAACGTCATTGTGGTATAAACCGCTACAACGTCAGCACGCTGAATTCAGAGCAATGTTACGAACGCATCTTAGTTTTCCACGGATTAGATAGATCAATTCAGTTTAGAACACACCCTTATGGTGACAATTTACCTAAACTGTATCGCAAAAAGCATTAATGCCATTGCGGTATATGCAAAAAACAAGTTAGGCTCATAATTTGGACCAACGTTACGAACGAGTTTTAGTTTTTCACAGAGCAGTCACAATCACACCCTAATGGTTATAATTTACCTAAGTTGGATTGCAATAAGTATCAATGCTGTCGCAGTATAAACTGCAAACTTGTCGACACATTGGATTCAGAGAAACATTACAAACGTGTTTTAGTTTTTTCCCTTGCGGAGTTCCAAAAAAGTGTTAGAATCAGGTTCATCTCCGAATCGTTCTAATACCATACATAAAGGTCATGATACAAGCAATGAGCAAATATGACAATCTCTCATTATTATTTACTTAATTAACTGTTCTATCTATTATTTCTTTCCCAGGTGTTTACTCAAATGTTTCCATTTAAATAGGAATACATATCACAGTTGATTTATTTGCTATTTTCATTTCAGGAAGGCACCCTGAAGGATATATCATGCATGATATAGTTATTTTTTTTCAGAACCTTCATTGCTTTTACAATATTCTAGTACATAGCTTTCATTACATTGGTACAATGCCCTATCCTGCCTTCCCTACATGATGCCTATTGTTCAATTATACCTGAAAACAATACTTTGCCCTATGCATAGAAAAAGTAAAAATGACAAAAGGTTAATCATTACATGCTTGTGCATATACTATGTAACAATGATTTAGTGTCTTATTTTTTTCCTGTTGCAAGAATTAACTAAACTAAAATCTTTAAGTTACAAGAGAATGCATAAGTTGAATAGGAAAAAATTCATGGATTCCAACAATTTTAATTAAATGCATTTTTACTGCTCAATTGTTTTATTTGTTAATGTGATCAAAATAAAACATGTATAATAATAGGATAAGCTAGTAATTTTCTTTAAAAATTACAGTTAAATGTTAGGCCAAAGTAATGATGTATTTCCAGACAGCAAAGCCTCTCATATCATCATCTATTGTCCTCCTTCCCCATATTGAGACTCTTCTGGCCCATAAATTTGTTGATATCTGCCGACTGATCTCTCTTTTGTACAGTTTCTCTGAGCACATACACAAATAATTTCAACCCAAATTTCTATTGCAAAAATAATCGCTACAATAATTGACATAACAAAAATGGGTACAGGGGAACTCGGACAGAAAAAACAAGTCAGACAGAAACAAAGGCAGAAAGTTGGCAAGGTTGGATAATCCAATCTAAATGGATGATTCAATGAATCAAAAGGACTAAATGGAATAAAAAATACCATTTTAATCAATGAAACTACGCTTAACAAAGCAGACTCATTTTCAACAAATGCTCACTGCTACAGACAACCTAATCCTACTGCAATTGACTAAAGCCATAATGGTGTTTTTTTAAGGAGTTGATTCATTCAGCAATCATATTTGGCAATAATCAAATGGGATAGAATGAAATGGGATTGTAAGACTGTTAACAAGACCATCTTTAATAGATCTCATCTTCATGCCTGAATATGAATACCACCCTAAACCTCAAATTCTAGCAACACACTGTACAAAGTTAAAGCAAAGTGTAATAACCAATGAGGTAGATCTTCAGCATCACCGAGGAAATTAAGCTAAATACCAATATGCATATAACTGGTACTCATAAAACCACAGGAAAGAGGAAAAGAATATATTTCACTCCTTTGTTGAAGATGTCTGTCACTGCTGTTCAACTTGAAGAGCAATAAGATAAACCTTTCCTTCTGAGATAAGCTTTTTCAAACTTAAAATAAAGAGAATACTAAGCACACAACATAATTATGAAAGGAATTTCAAGCAAAATCAACACGCAAAAATAATTAGCTTAAATTAGAATGATAGCATAAAAAACACCAAAATAAATATTCAGCACCACTTAACCAAATGCTGAATGTGCAAGTATTGTGTAAAGTTAATTTATTCTAGAGCTAAAAATATAATAAGATTTTGAAGCCACCATCTAACTTCAGTGTGCATTCAAATTATCACAAACTATATGGTCAAATCTTAAAATTTAAAAAAAAAATAAAATAAACTATCAACTTCCACATCCTACATCTTACCAAACAACATGTTTTAATGCACTGCTTTCAATAGAATATTGCATTATGTATTAAGTGCAATATCCTTAGAGGGAGCGATACAAATTAAAAATCCACCATGTAGAAACAAATTATACTATGTTCTAACATGGACAAGCAAGGTCCTATCTTTTCAATGACAAAATCTCGCACCTTAACCACTTCTACTGGTCAGTGACTTTCAATGTAATCATTCATCTTCCTTTTTTCTATCCAGAGGTTCTCGACCTTTTCACTACCGTACCATTTTCATCACAAGGATATTTAACTTAACTGGCACATTTAAAATTGTAAGCATAAAATATTTTTTGTTACATAAAATAAGATAATTCCAAATAAAATAAAAACCAAGATGAACTTCCATTTTTAGAAATAATTAAAAAATAGCCTTCTGAATATAATTTTTTTGAGACTACAGCCTGCGGCTCATTTCATCCCCCTATAAACCTCAAGTTCTCCTATTCCAAAAATATACAGCCCCTAATCACCACTTTGTTTTTCACTTCTTTGATTTAAGCCTCAAAATACCTAGAAATGATTATTTCAAGTATAATAATAATATCTTTTTCCCACAGTACTCAAACAAACAAACCTAGCTTTACCACTCGCCAAACTGCCATGGCTCAAGATTGTATCCCACCATAGGTCTGAAGAAATATGGCATCATGCACAATGATCCACAAAAATTGCATAAAGAGGGGGTGTATTTAAAAAATATACTATTTTAAAAACTGAAGTGCCACCTCCAAATAAAACTTAGGCTAGAAAAACACAGTGAAGTGGAACCGCCATCACTACACCCAATTTATGAATTCATCTCTCCCCGTTCAGCCAAGATTATGCTCAATGATATATTTTGGAGAAGTTATGAAATTTAAGCTTACTGAAAGGTTCATACAAACAGAACTTTAAAATGTACTTGAACTTTTATATCTCGGAAAGTTTTTATTACCACAACATGTTCGGCAAAGATCTTATGACACTCCCTGTCTCTGTACAAAAAGTGCTTTACTAATAGCAGTAAATTAGGTATATGTATAATCATTGTAATATGTATAATGTGTCAGATTTGTTATTCGTCCCATCTAATTATTTCATCATAAATCTTCAAAACCAATGCATTAAGTAAACTTTTCACTATAATGCTTAATTGGCAGTCTAATATACATCAAAATACAAAGCACCAGAATCTGATTCCTTCACATTTAATTCTGATTTTCAAAACTAAAAGACTGTGTTTGTGCGATAAATTGAGTACTGAGTGAAAAATGGAGGATATTAAACCATTTAAAGACTAATTAAAGAATTCACCCTTGCAGTTGCCAACACTTTTAAAAAATTGATAATAATTGCGAGAACACAAATTAAAAGCAACATTATACCACACTTACTTTGGAATACAATAACAATTACTTCTATGAAATAAACTAGAAGATTTCTAAAAGTAACTACCAAATTAAATTATTGCCCAAATCACCATTCAGAAATAAAACATGCCCTCACCAATTATTAAGGTCATCAATGGTAAACCAATCCTTTTGGGCGAAAGGGAAAATCCTTTTTGGGCGAAACAACTAACATTGTCTGGTGGGCCAACTCACTGACATGAGACAACAGAGCATAGGTGGGAGCAACTGGACATCTGATGGCCCTCACCCAGAGGCACGGAGACTTTTGCAATTCTATAAGACAGCTGCCCAAATCCCTAGACATGTCAACCGAGCAACAGGCAGAAGGGAAAGGAGTCCAGACAGCTCAGTTGTGCATTCATGGAGGTGCAGAGGGCCACGATTCAAGACACACACCACCTCTCCCATCATCCCTCACTGACCGATGCCCAAGCGGCTCGGTGGTTTTTGCAACTTCATCCTCCCTCTGTGCTTGGCCATTTAGCCTCTCCCCATCTCTGTGCCTCTGCAAAGAGAAAGGCAGGAGTGGGTGCAGTCGTACTGATGTGGTAGCAGTGTAGATTGCCTGCCTGTACCACCATCAGTGGGACAGGACTCCAGGAACCACATCCGAGAAATATCGCCGTAGTGCCAGGCAGTGCAAAGAGCGACTCATCCTGATGGCCCCAGTGGACCAGATGCTGAGCCACGTACCATTTTGATAGCAACCCTCAGGTTACTGACTTAAATTAGGCATTGAAATTGGCAACACATTTTCATTGGATGGTTTTTTATGAACAGATTAAATATATTCAACGAAGAACAATTCCTATTGATCAAATTTAAATTTAATCTTAAAAATACTGAAGAATTTAATTCTTTTATACTTTTCTCTTACTAATTTACTCTAATTTAGATCAATTACTCTCAATTTGGTATTTTAGTTATTACAAATCACTGGATTTCTATGCAAAACCAATAAAGTAAAACATTCCCAAAAACATAGGGTTGCAGCAACAACAGCATTAGCCATTTAATCATATGATACACATGTAGCATGACGACTGAGGTATCCTCAATCACTCAAGCTCATTCACAGAGGAATAAACTTTTATGAATTAATGCATATGTTTAATTTTTATCACTGTAATAATATGATCAATGCTTTTTGTTTAATGTCCCATAAAATGAACTAGTCCTGGAATCAAATAACTACTGTTGGAACTACTGATATGTCAAGAATTTTACCATTAGTAAACTTTGAAAATTGACTCAATTAGCACTCAGAGAACATGATGCATGCATTTATTATGAAAAGAGTAATTCAATGAATATTTTTCTATAATAAAGATGACATCTAAAAATGTTCTCTCACAGTAATTCCCATTCACATTAAGAAAACTCTGCACTTTTGAAGAATATTAAGGAGTACTCTTCTGATGTCTTAACCATGAAAAACATTTTGTTACTCCTAAAAGATTAAAATTTTCCATATGACTTTACATGCTCTTAATTAGTACGAAGTCCAACATTAAATCGAAATAAACGTTTTTTTTAGACTGGAGCCACTAAAGGGACACAAGATTAAATTGCCACAGAAAATAAGTTGAAGCAGAAAGCATTTGACTCACAGTAATAACATTTTTCTTCAACAATTTAAAGCCAACAAATTATGTTATTTGTCATTGCAGCATAAAGTTGAAATTGTTTAGAAAATATTGCATAGCCCCTAATAATGAGATAACAATCCAAAACATTCTCGGCCATCACAAAACAACACTTAAATAGATAAGTTATCTCAATAACTGAACCACGAATAATTAAAGTGAAATGAAGATGGCATACAATAAATATTCTTTACCACACACTCTAAGATAAGGATCAGTACCATCCATTCAGCAATGCCCATTCCATTAGTAAATGTGCTCCTTTCAAGCCTAAGGTCTAATTTAAGCAAAAAAAAACAAACACAATGGTTCCCCAGGTCACATCTTGGGGTAATCTCATGACCATGTTCCAAAAACAGGAGATATATTATTCTCTCCAAGAATAATATATTCAGTATGACCAAGCTTAAATAGAAATCTCTTAAATTGCTACACTACTTTTGGTAGCAGGAGAAAATAATAAAGTTTATAGATTCAAAATATTTCTTCAGGCATTATATGACTTCATTTCTCTATCAATTTATGCTCATGTAAGAAAATATCATATATTTTGCAAAAGATTGGCCCTAGGAATAATTTACCACAGTTTTTTAAAGCCTCACTCCAGATTTCAATGGTGAAATTATACATTGACATGATTGTTCAGTAACAGAAATCTTGAAGGAGGAATATTTAATAAGCATTTAAAATCTAAAGAATCAAAATGTTAATATAAATGTATCTCATTTGAAAAAAATACATTAATACAAACATAAAAGAAGAATATAGTCTTTCTTTAAAAAAAATATGAAATTAATAAAATCTTCAATATTTTCTTTCCTTGGTTTGACACGAGTGGCATCTTATAATAATTCATTTGCAATCTCCAATTATAGACAATGAGTCGTGGGATATTTAATTTTGGAACATGGCCCAAGACTGAGATATTAAGAGAAATATTTTAATACACTGCACTGGCATCGGTTTCATTCTCGAAGCAGGACGCATGAGCGTTGTACGACCGCATGCCTTTTGAGGCCACCCATCCTCTTGCCACATTCCCTGGGAATGTTGCCTCCCTCCTGAGAGTGACTTGTGATCATTACAGTGTTCAAGGAACTCATCTCTACATCAGTTGCTCCCATAATGCATTATCGTCAAATCCCCTTTGCCGACCCACCCGTTCGCACAACTCGGGAAGGATCGGCGTCATAACAGGAGACAAATAAATGGCAGACACTCTCCAACCTGCACTTCTCAATCATTTCTCTGCAATAGCAAAACGAATAATTTCCAGAAGATGAACTGAATACTCTCAAGCTCCAAAGGCTGACACAATTATAGGTTTGAGTAGAGATGGAGCATGTTGCGTTTATCAGAATGGTGATTGGTCTGCTTCAGCCCAACTGGGGCAAATATTAGGGTACGCACACCCACCCGACATTGTTCGAACGGGTGGTCATTATGGCTCTAAAAATACACATGAAAAGTATTCCATAAGATATGGCACTCCTTTTTGCATCGAAAAATACCCCACCACTCACCCAAACCACGGGCAGCAACATCTGTTGCCACCAGAATTGGAGATTTCCCCGAACGGAATTCTGTTGAAACAAAGAGAGACAACTCCATGACAATACAGTACTAAAGATATTATAATGCGAGTTAATGAGCAAAATAAATTTTGATATGAATGCTTGCATAAGCAATGTCTTCAAGAAATTAACTCTAGTTAAGATGGTAATTCAAATGTGAAGGCAATTTGGGAGAAAGAATCACTAAGGAATGAAGTAAGTTTGACTAATTATTATTTTTCAGCCAGAAGAAATTCAAGTGCCCAATCAATGCCAATTGAGCATTGCAAGAGCCACTGCAAGTGTTATTTGTTAGTCACTAAATGTTGCAATTCTCCATAGTCATTAGGCTATAGGCCAATTTAAAAACACCTCAATCAGAGTATGAAATTCTTAGAATGCCATGTTGAAAACTCATAATATAATAATGCCAAGGCAACTTTCTAACTACTGGAACAAAATAGTAATTGTTCCAAGATATAAAGAGCAATAATATCAATCAAACCTGTTAGCACCCAATCTCTCTCAGGTTGAGATTTATCACCATGAATGCTGATAGCTGACCAACTATAAAAAAAATAAAACATATCAATAATGGTGACAATAAATAGTATTGATCCTAAATAAAATAGTAAATGCACATTTTATACGAAAAACACTATGTAATACTTACCCATCTCTTCTGATGCATCTGGTTATGTCGTCAACTTTTCTTTTGGTTTCAACAAAAATTATAGTTTTGTTTTCTTTCTCAGCCCCAATTTCTTGAAGAAGCTTAAGAAGCCTATAATCAGAGAATATGATACGACATTATAGACTTATGTCCACACTAAGGACCACACAGTAATCACATCCACTCTAAGATTAAATAAAATTAAATGAATTTTTTATTTGGTTGACAAATTAAAAACTTTCTGGTTACTTAAACTAGGTTAAATATGCCAATAAATAAAATACTAAATCTTTTCCTAATAATACATTAAGGAGATTGCCTAAAACATGCATGAGGTTTGAAAAAATCTTTTAACACCATATGGAAGGAAAATATTCAAAAGACACTTACTTTCCTTCTTTCTCATATTCCTGGCAAACATCAATAATTTGCAAAATGTTGTGATTTGCAGCTAACTGCAGAGACCCTACATTAATTTGAATGTAATCAGTTAAAAATTCTTCCGCCAACTGCCGAACTTCCTTTGGCCATGTTGCACTCCACATTAGTGTTTGTCGGTCAGGCTGAAAAATAAATAAGAGATCAGTTCTATAACAATAAGTACCATACAATCTATTTAGTTACATCCATTCTAAAGTAATATGTAAATATTATGTATATAATATTTTCTGTGTCACTTTTCTGGTTTAGTGTGACAAAAGTACTATTTTTCACTAAAGGAAGACCAGCCTAAGTACACATCACTTAACTGTAACATAAGTACAAAGTAATTAGTTATAACCATTACTTAAGTTATTGGTACTAGTAAGTAATTAGTGTAGTGTGTAGCACATATATGTAATTGGAGTTTTAAAATTATACAAGGGTAAATATATGGGGCTAATACAAAGCTCACATAAAAATTTAATTGCATGGACTGTACGAATGAGGATAAGTGAAGTAGTCATTTCCAAAAGATGCAAAAATTCTCAAGGATGAATAAAACTGAAATGTGTGATTTCAATCAAAAGGTCCCCATGAGTGTCTTCACAGAAGATATTATGAAGCAAAGTTATTCATTTGAACAATCATGAAGTGATACAGCACATTAAAATGATTTTTAAGAATAGTTTTAAAAAAACCAAACGGGGAAATATTCTTTTTGAAATTCCATATGTACTTTTTAAATAACCCCACATTTGAATTTATTTTACTACATTTTAATGACAGCCACTGAGAGGCTAACATTAAAAATGATCAGGCATGACTTACTCGTATTTGCTCCACAATCTTTCGAATCTGAGGTTCAAAACCCATGTCCAACATTCGGTCAGCTTCATCTAATACCAAATAAGTGCATCGGCGTAAATTGGTGGTATTTCGTTCCAAGAAGTCAATTAGCCGTCCAGGTGTGGCTATCACAATCTCTACACCTCTCTCAAGGTCACGTGCCTGCACGGAAAATATTTAAATGTTTTAAGGGTTAAAAGGAACTACAAATATGTCCATGGCATATTCTTATCCATCTTATCACATGTGCTAGGTAACAGTTATAGATTGTATGAAAAAAAAGGTTTGAAAATCAAAAATGTCATAATTTTTATTATAAATAATAACTGAACAATAATTTTTACTAAGGAAAAAGACTTCCAACCAAATTTATGAAAGCAATCTACGTAGTTTTTGCATGAATAAAACAAATGAGTATTTTTGATGATGAACAATGATTTATTAATGTTTTTACCTGTGCACATTCACAAATCCACCCAATTAACAAAATAACCATCAATTTACAAAACAATTAACCCAAATGCCTGGAAGAATTTATCTAAAAAATCTAATCCACATGGGAAGATTTTTAAATGCTTTTCATGAAAATATTTTCCTCACCTGAGGTCCTTTGGGAGCACCTCCAAAGACACAAGTATTTCTGACATGGATTACAGATCCAAACTCAGTAGCCACCTGCTGTATCTGCTGAGCAAGCTCACGTGTTGGGGCTAAGACTAGGGCAATTGGACCATCTCCACGGGAGAGCCTTGGTTGATGGTTGATGTGGACGACAGCTGGGAGAATATACTGCAATAACAACATCAATTTTTATTTTAACTTTTAGTAAAAAAGTAAAATGTTACCGTATTTTAAAAAATATTCAATGTACAGTATGTGTCATATTGCATGGTAATATTCAAAATTTTTCCAAAAATATTTTCTCCTTGCCATGAGGGGAAGGTTAACTAATGATAAACATCCACATCAAAACACACACTTAGGGCTAATAGCCACATGACCCACTAGTTTTAAAATATACCAAGTATACATAATACACGGCATAAGTGAGACTTTTATAGTACCAAGAAGCAAATATGCAGTGAGTTTGGCTCCCCTGGACTAACTTAAACCGAAATAATTTCAAATTACTGAATGAGGCTCTTATTATTTAATACATACATAAATGGAGTCTGTATTCCAACATGTTTCCAAGCAGGACAGACACTGTCAGTTGCATATTGAAATGCATTAATTTATATATGTAATATAAAATAATCAATTACTACTTACAGCTAACGTCTTTCCAGATCCTGTCTGAGCAATTCCCACCATGTCCCTACCACTCATAGCAATTGGCCATCCTTGAGCTTGAATTGCAGTAGGTTCTTCAAAGCCTTGTTTCCTAAAAATTGAAGAAAAATCTATGACTGACATATTTCAATTTTGGGTCAGATTGAAAAATTACCCATAAACCTGATAAATTTTAAGCTTCTAGATAGTCTCTATTATCTTCAATAACTGAGTCAATATGTAAAATAGTCCCTAAGATCTTACCTGATTTCACGCATAACATAATCTGGAAAATTTCCTTCTTCAAAAAATTGATTTGGATTGGGAACATTATTTCCCTTGACAGTTATTTCCATGCGACGGCGATACTGGGCCACTTCAGACATCGTCCTAGAAATAGAAATTATTATAGCTATACAAAGGCATCTCATTAAATTTCATATAAAAACGAGGTCATGAAAGATAAAAATTTGCTGTAACTACTGAGAAGTGACATAGACATTTAAACTTATGGTAAAACATATCATGAGTGATAATAGACCAAATGCAATTACATATTTGAAAAACTCTTAGGGGTTAATGAACAGGGAATGACAAGGGTCAATGCAAGCACAAGCTGTGATCATGAAGAAGACATCACAGAAAAACTTGCAATTTGCAGCATAGTGAATTTCCAACCTTATAATATGCTGCTTAGTGATATTTTGTCTAACTTTTTCACACCCTTAACATTTAAGCTTTCAGACCAAATGTATTAAAAGATTTAATTATTCTAATGAGAAATTAATAACATAATTAACACTTAATATATATGCATATTAAATATTTTTTAAATAAAAAAAATTGTGAAGACATTTGCAGCTGCAGGTTTTGGTTTCTCCTCGTGATGTAGTGAATATTTTAAAATAAATTTAAATTATAAAAAGAAATCCAGAAAACCTCATGATTAAGATATAAAACTAAAATAACTACACCCCATAAGCCATCAGTATTTTTTAATGATATAACTTTTTATGATATTACTTTTTAATGTCCTTTACTAAAAAATATAAGAGTATCTTCACTTAAAGATATTCTTTGTCCTTTACTTTCCACTTCAGGCGTAGTTACATAGCTACATATGTGGGATACCTTGAAATTGACATAAGTGTAAAAAGGTAATAAGTCCATATTTCCTTAAATATGTATGGCTCAAATTTGCAATTGTATATCAGTAAATCATGTTATTCATTTGCTCATTCACAAACATGAATAGACTTGAGAGTTACAAATCAACTTCAACCACACTAAACACGCATATCTAAGTTTGGGCTTTTTTTCATAGTCCATACGTATTAATTTTATTAAATTGCTATTAAATAGAAATATTTGCAATACATAAACCTGGCAATATTTCAAACCTATAGTTGACAATTTAATGTTAAGAATATTTTTCCAGCATAGTTTGACTTCTTATAAGACAGTCATTTCTCACTGCTGAACCAAGGACCACGGTATGGACTTTTATTCTATTTTCCAGAAACCAATCATGAAGAATTAGCATGTTTACTTCATTTTTGGTAAATCACATTTTCCTTTTTTCTGGTATACCATGAAAAATCCGAGACAGATACCTAAATCAAATTGTCAGCTCAGCAAATGATAAGGCTGATAGTTTGACATATTACTTAGCGAAATGTCATTTTTAAATTCCTTCTAATTCGGAAGGAAAGGTTACTCCAAATTTTATTAAATTTTGGATGAGTTTATTTTTTTCATTAAGTAACAAACCTGCACAATTTCAGTATAATGTTTGGAAATATGTTAGGTAAATTATGCAGTTGAAATGAGCTTCTTTCACTACTAATTTTAACGAAACTTCAGCAATGTATGATGATTTGGGAGATATATAACTGATGTCACTTTGATGAACTTGATACACAAATATTATACAAATAACCAAAGAGTTGTAAGCTAATATAAGTGTATTACAAAAAGGAAGAATAAAATAATTTAAGCGACTGCATTATCCTAAGCATGTGTACTTTACAACTGACTCTAAGATTTCTACACAAATGGTAGACAGAATAAATATGTTATTTGCCACTAATGACAAATTCCTAATAATATTAATCATCACTAACACTGACAACTTCAGAAACTGAAATCAATCTCAAGGTAAGAAGTCATCATTCAACCACCATTACTCAATTTAACCAGAATGAAATTCAAACAAATTTTAACATAAAAAAATTATTCACTAAAATTAATTAATGTGGAAGTAGAAATTTGATAAAAATAAATTTGATTGACAAAGTAATTAACAATGCTATGCATGTCATATATGGAATGCTTACAACAAAATATACCATTTAACCTACTTTTTATATGGTAGAATTCTTTGAACTAACATTTGCATTGTTTAGTTGCTATATATTCTCTGAAAAATGTAGTAACATAACAAAAACTGGATTTCACAATGATGTATTATAAGCTACACTATTATAATTGTAGCAAATTATTTTCTAGCCTCAACCTCTGCATCACAACACAAAAATTTACTATTTATACCTTAAACTTAACACCAGTGTAATTGAGCATCCTAAAGTGTTTTCAACTCAGTAACATAGAACTACTAGTTAAGTACATATATTTCATTTTCCCCAATTTTGCAATACATAACAGCTTTCCCATCCAATGAAGTTCATCACAATTGCAAGTTCATTATTTTCCTTCTGTAAGTCTCTCCATCTAGTATAAAAATACTCTTAAATGGTAATAACATACACTTTTACACTTTGAATTTGATTTGACCATCTAGAATAATACAAAATTACTTTCTCTGTCCTCTGATGATTACTTTATCATGGCAGTTTCAGTTAAATAAGATATGTACATACTTGGAATTTTTCACCCTTATCAAAATCAAACCAACAACCACCATGGCCCTTCCTTTTCTTGCATATTAATGGTACATGTTGTTCTTTGGCCAATGGAATATCAATTAATTACAACTAATTAAAAAAAATCTTCTGAATACAATGAATAGACATGTAAAATTGCTTGAATACAAAATCACAAAGATGGATTGTACAAAGCATCAATTTTTTTCTCAAATGTTTTATAATCTGTTAGTAGTTACCATTATTCATATGTGACAATTGGGAAGGATCAAGAAAAGATGTATTATACCAATTTGAAAAGGGTGAATTATGTTGGCCTATTTGAAAAATGAATTAATTTTATTACTAAGTGTGTGCACATAAATCCAGGATGCCTGTGTGGGAGGTGACATCCCTCACCTGTTGGCCACACTTGGATGGGGGACATAGAAGTCCTTCCGGAAAGGCTGCAGCGTACTCATGTCCCAACGGGGCTTCCTCAAGCGCTCCCCTGGTTGCTTTCCCTTCAGACTCCCCCTGTTCCCAAAGTCCCCAAGACCACTACCACCGCCATATCCTCCTCCTCCACCACCTCCAAAACCCCCAGTTCGACCCCTATCATCTCTAAACCGACTCCCACGATCACGGTTCTGGTCACGCTCACGAAACCTGTCCCATATTTTAGGGATCATAAAAAAAGAAAGAAAAAAATTTAAGGTGCATTCAAGATCAAGGAGGCACAAAGCAATTCAACACAGCTTTTTTCATTAACCTATCAAAAACTTGAAATGCCAAAACCTTTCTTCCCATTTGCACACAAGTAAAAATATCACAGCCACTAATTAATTGCCACATGCATGCTCCTTCACATAAATTACATGCTCTTTCACATTATATAAAATTTAGTTTATGATCAGCTGCTAAGAAGGAAATAATATTTACTAGTTATGGATAATTAAATTCACAGAAACAAATGTGCATGACGAAAATGCATAAAAATAATTTTGTCAGCAAATGGGACCTTCTCACCAAAAATTATCTTGAATATAAGAATTCAATTGACACAAAAAAATAGTCGAGAGCCAATTAGTGCTTAGAAATGAGGAAAAGATAAAGGAGTAAAAGGAACAAAGATCTGAATCAAATGGAATACCTAACCAGGTACTATTCTAAACATTGTAGAATCAATAAATACATAAATATTCATTGTTGAGCTATCCACGTGAAGCTAGTATTTATGTAAATATTGCAATAATGACTACCACTCTCATCAGTCTTCTGACTTAATATTTCCTGCATGCTATAAAAAATTTAATAAATGGTGTTCGGGTTCTACATTAAATTCTTGGTCACTTCATTTTCTAATTCAAACTAAACTTGCTTAAAGACCTTCTTGATTACCATCTCACATTACAATATCTTCCCCTACATCCTGCAACTTTCCCAAAGAATCCTAATACAATGAATTAAGGAGACTTAAGTATGAGCATACTGATACTGACTGATCAAAAAATTAGTCATTTAATGGCTTTAGCAACTGCTATGAATTCCCTGACATCTAAAGGTCTGGTGGTATATTTAACACCATTATGAATTTCCAATGTTTTAACCAAAGTCAGTAATTTTTGGCCTGTGTACTACCACTCACCAACATTTATTTTTCTTATCCACTTATTACTAACATCTGACCTATTTCAACATAAGATTTACTTAGATCATAAGAAGCCTTAAAAAAATGAATGAAGAAGTTAACATTGTTAAAAATAAGGAAACACCAAACAACTTAACATGAGGCTATTTATTTCATAACACAACATTTAAAGTATGCTACTATTAACTGAAACGTCCATGAGATTTGAAGAAATGGCCTCAATATAAAAATATAAGTAATGAGTTTCAAAAATATGAGAAAAGGTGAGATAAAACTTAACTCATTGGCAGTAAGAAGAGGCACAATTCATTATATTATCTAGTAAAATGGTAATGTAATTTAGAAACTTTTTTATGTATTCAGCATGTACGAAACCTTGCCCAAGTTTCCACTTCGATTGTAATAGTTCAAATACAACAGATAGAACCTTTAACTGAAAAAAGACACTAGATGTACTGGCTTGGGACAGTATAACAGTCCAACCTGGAGCATTCATATACACAAGAGCACACTGAATATGTTGGTAATGGTTACAATGTGCATGTGAACATTTTGTTAACTTTGTACACCATCAGATCAAGAGAAAGAGATTTTTAATGTTAATTTCTAAACCTAATGATGATTTGCTAAAAGAAGTTAACAATTAAAAATTCAAAAATCATTCTCAGGAGATAATTACTTCCTCCAAGTATTACAAATACATTGGCTTTATATATGTACTTAAGACTATATGTACCTGGCAGAAAAAATCAGTAAGTCAACGCAGGAAGAATAAATCCTATACATTCTATACCTGGTTTTATCATGACAATGGCTGTTAAATGTGTTCCATTTATGTAGTTAAATTTCTACATGCCATCTATGTTCTGAATTGGTATAATCACTATGTAAGAATATGGCAAAAATTTCAATTACACTAATATATTTGAAATAATAACTATTAAATATATTCCAGCATAAATTCAATGAGCTCCTCCATCCAATAAAATGACAAGAGGAAATAGTACCCGCATTACCACAGCTTGAAATTGAAATCCACAGCTTATTCATATATTTCTCATTTTTCAAATAATAGGGACTGCAGATTGGTCATTCTATTTCTACTACAGAATTAAGTTGACTGTCCAAGCGTTAACTTTGTGAAATCCTATTTCAAGAGTGGAAATTAAATGCATCTCAATAAAAATATATTTATTTGGTTAGCACGACATGGATTTTATATGAAGTTGCATTTTATTTCTACCATATACTGCAAACTGTTGCACCATGCACAGTTTTTGTAGTGCTACATTCACCACACTGATGTACTTGGCCCAAGTTTTCACCCAAAATTCTATATATCTCGGTTAATTTATCTAATTTCCCCAAGTTTTCAGGCTTTTCATAAAAGATATTCAATCACCAAAACTTTTCAAAGTTTAGTGCAATCTTGGACATTCATAATTTTTTTCTGAGTCCTCAATTCTTTTATTAATGAAAATAAAAGTACTGTGCTAAATTTAGCACGAGGCTAGAGGGTACAATTACCCAAGTCTGTTAATGGAGGGATATGAAATAAATAATAACAGGAACCAATTTAAAGATGGGAACTTCCCCTGGGAACTCATGTTAAAAGAGACATGAAAATTTAAACAAATTATTTTCTTGAGAATATACCTTGGAGAGGAAATATAAATTTTCAGGATTGTTATATAAGCACAACCTTGTTTAGCTGACCTTATTGCAACTATTACTATGCTAAATTATGCTCACTGTATGAGAGAGACAAATCTATGGTATCAATATACTTCGTCTTTAGAAATGCAGGGGTCACGGTAGTCCAGTGGGTAGAACACTGAGCTACTAACCAGAGAGCCCGGGTGATGCCTCTGGGCATCCTCAGCTTCACCCTAGCTGTGTACCATTTTTTGGGTACCAGGTCATCCCGGAAAGGAACTGGCCACCCTACCCTGGTGTGAATTTCACATACCGTTGGGCTTAGTTACTGGGTAAGCTCTACCCTCACCTACCAAACCGATCTTCAGGTTGATTACTGGGATGACTTTAGAAATGTTAAAGTTGATCCAGATGTAATTCAGAATGGTAAAATGAAGATGTGCTTTGAAATAATTTAAATGGAGAGTGAACCAGTAGGAAGCCAATTTGAAAAATTTTCTCTAAATTTTCAACTGGGATACAACAATGATGAGAATGAAAAGTGATATTTTCTTTATGTATTTTAGTCAAATTTCTATGCTTGAAGTTCAATTATTTTACTTAAAATGAAATGCACATAACATTCCATCTGTTCCTAGGCATTCTAATAGGGGATTTGACCCTGGAAGAGAACTTGCCTTATTAAGATTTTCAATTTCTCTCTCATATTGGAGGCTCTCACATATTTGAGGAAAAGTATGATGTGATCATAAGACTATATTTTATTACTCTCATCCAACCTATGTATTTAGACTCTTTTTTCTAAGTTAAAGAGTATTTTTCAAGTAATTTCATTGGCAATTTGAAATACTCCATGGATTTCAAACTCCCAAACTCAATAATCCATGAGAAATAAACAAATAACAAAATTTTCCTGGAGAGAAAATATATAAGGAGATTGACTTTGTGTTAGAAAATTTCCAGCGACACCTCACGGTAAGATCAATTTGCATTCACTGAAGATGTTACACACATCATTCATTAACACCTTAAATGCCAAATAAAAATACCATGCTTTGTAAAACTAAGTTAAATGATAATGGATCCCAATGTTACTGAGACAGTTTAAAAGAGCACAGGTAAACCATTTCCCAGTGTTTCTTTAAGGGAGGCAATTTTAAGGATCTGAAAAAATATCAAATACACCAAAAGTAATACATCATTACACAGTCAAGTACAGAAGTCTTTTCTGTAACATTAAGGGGTATAACAATGGCATTAATAGAACAGCAACACACATGCACACAGGCAGCACTTAAGGGCTACATAGCATATATGAACCTACATCACAAGCTTTCACAAATACGTAACCTCCGTAACATTTATGATTAGCACTCCCCCAAAAATATTGTGCCTAAGGAAAGTATTTCTACTAAATTTAGACACAAATATTACAAAGTTGATTTTTTTTTCAAAAAATTATTTGCACTCCCTCAAAATGATGCATCGCAGAAAATAAGGGAATTAGGTACGTGGGTATGAGATATGCAAATGGCTGCGATCATGTAAAACCCCAGGAATTTCAGGAAATCAACTGGTGCAAAATGCCAAAAATGACCGAACAGGAATATAGAGTAACTAGGTCACCAAAATCATAGAGAATTTACAATAAGGTCAATGATTCGCATCATCCACACGGAACGGAAGTCGTAAATGTTCATTTTTATTTAAGCATGTTACGAGAGTTTCAAATTATTGAAAATTGTGAAATACTTGAAAACATCCATTACCTAAAGGCAATCCCAGTTCAAATTAGACTAATTTATTCTTTAGTGTACTGAATCGGCATTTATTTTTATTTAAAACAAAACATCAATAAAATAATATCAATGTCTTTAACGTTTTTTCAGTTAATTCACTTATTATTCTTTCACAGACAAAACTGAAGCCATCCTGTACAGCAACTTTTATTCTAAGTACGTCTTAGTTTGTAAATACTATCGCTATGCTGTATCATTTCCGGGAAATTTCTTCGGTGCTCCTAATTACTTTTAGCATCGCGATAACATGTGCAACAACATCAGAATGAGCGAATAATCCTTGAACCATGACGTTGCCCACCCATAGTTATGGAGGAGTCACATATACTGGATACCTCGTATCAAATCCGGTAAACGCTGAAAAACGTTAAAAAATGCGTGAACTCTCCTTCGGAATAGCTTACTTCCGTCCGATATTCAGACAATATTTAAAGTTTGCTTAATACCAATGTAAATTTACTCTCAATGAAAACTCCGGGCTTCGAAGCCTCTGGAGTTCATCCAATCATTTCCGAATACAAGACTTCTGAAATAATAACCAAATAAAACTCATCCATTGAAACACCCCGCTGGCAACTTTGCAAAAAATTGCCGTTACAAAGCTAAGCACGGATAATTCTAAGGAGACTTTTCCAAACATGGTTACTGCCAGAAGAATTTCAATACCTCGACCGAATATGGACTTCAAGTAACTAAGTTTTAACAAATTATAATTAAATTCGAAAAAACGCTTTGAATATCCTAATAATAAGCAAATTAATTCCGGATTCTTACCGAAGAAATTTTCCTAATGGCTCATCTAACATGGCAGTAAAACATACGTAGCTATAATATCGTACTCACATTATCACAGTTAATCAGGAACCAGCTGATGATATCCAGAACTTCAATACACCACGAAATGTTCACTCTAAATTGCTATTCTGGTGAAGAAATATTCAACTCCTTTCAATCTCAATTAAATATCAGAAAAAGGCAGCCAGATAATATAAGCTAGCAAATTACCAAGTGCAGTAATTCCTAAAGGAGTCTTCGACGAACTCACAATATGGCGTCCAGGTCTGACGTAGGCAAAAATATGGATCCTCGCACGTAATTGGCTGATCGAATAATCAATTCGGTAGATGCCATGACACCATCGGATGATAACATTAGAAGACTTCGAAGCCAACATATTAGTGAAATAGAAGAAATAATAATAGCATTGGTAATATACGTGAACAACATAAGTGATTTAGCTTTTCTTAAAATTACCTAAAAAATGGCGTTGCTTTTTTTACTGTGCGAGTAGTCCATTAAAGGGAATAGCACCTCTTTGTTAAAGAATTATGCAACAATTGCTTTATATTTTTTTCAATTAGCCAGAGATCTCTGAGAATAAATCTGAGGCCTATTGCTAGCGAAATTTTTTGTGTGTACACTTACCTGTTTTTTCCTAATTTATGAAGGTATAAGACAAGATATATTAATTGTAGGGTGTACGCATGAGGATGTCGAGATTATGTATATATCGTATCGTATATCTGCCTGGGTGTTCATATACCATTATATACCATGAATATACATGGCATATACACTCGCTCAGAATAGTTAAAAGGGATGCGTTTACTATTCCCTCTGAAGGGAATAAAATAATAGTTGAACAGAAGCCAACACAAAAGTTATCAATGGATAATTTTCATTAGATTAATGCAGCTATGAAAGTGATTTCAATGTTTATTATTTTTTGCATTGGGGATGACTTTTTAAATTATTTCCCATTGTGCCGGTTAATTGACCTTATTTTTAAATATAATGCTGAATGGCACAGGGCTTCAATTCTAAAGTATCAAGGCGAAATTAACATCGTAGAAAACAAAAACACCGATAATAATCTAAAATAACTTAATACCCTCCGATTCATGCAGAATAAATTTCATTGAGAATGGGATTTTAACATTATCATGTATGTATATCTTAAATATACTTGTTTGTTAAATTACCATATCAATGTCCAGTCCAGCACACATTGTTACAACACAAGACATACAAATAATCATATTATTTCCCATGATAAGTCTCTGTGATAAAAGTGTCACATGTTGGAATTAAGTTCTTTAATAAATTACCAGAAAGTTTAAAGCATACAATCATAGGGTTAAATTCTACGATTGCAAAAAAAAAACTAGTTTGACAATACTGTGTGTACCTGGTATTTTTATTTGAAACTGATTGACTTCCCTTTTATTTATTGAAGGTAAATAACAATGATTATCATTAAGTTTGAATTAATTGCGGTATTACTAATGTGGTGTAGGCCTTATGCATCGAAGCACATAATTTGCTATTTTGCTTGGCTATTAAAATTCAGGTTGGGAAGTTTTAGCAGACTTGATTCTCTTTATTGCTGTTGTGCAGATACATGAGCATGATACCAGATTTTCACCCTAGATGTGTGATTATTTCAGGTTGGAAACTATTGTTAACTCAAGAAAATTAAGTGGTCTCTCTTTGCCAGATTTGTTAATTTAACATGCCCTAAAGCATAATGAGGAGTGACCCCTGGGGGAAGGGAAAGTTGGCTAACGGTCAATAGGAAGATTATCTGCAATGTATTTTTCGCAAAGAATTCAAAAGCAGTCCTTTAAGTTAATTATCGAAAACAAGTAACCTTTAGCATCTGAATCCAGCAAGAAACATTCGGAGTGTAGGTACTCATAAATTTATCGCTGGTGCAAGTGATCTCATTTATTACCACTGTGGGTACAAAGAAGACCAAATTGATTTTGTCAATGAGGTGACATCTTTGCCCATAAAACAATTTTATTTGACACTGACAAAATTGATAATGCCACCAGGTTCGCAAAAGTTAAGATTGCTCCAAACTTGGCTAATAGAAGAAATTAAAAAACCAACATGTTGATCACTGGCTGTGACCATAAATATTTATCTGCAGCTCAGAGAGTTTCTCAGGGATCAGTCTTGAGCCCTGATTGTACTATTTGCCGATGACACTAATATCTTTAATACCTCTGTATGAGAATAAGGGTGATAGATATAGTCTTAACTCATACAGGCCTATTGCCATTCAAAATCAGCAGGGCATAGTTTTTGAAAAAGCAATTTATGGGAGACTCTTGTCCTTCCTAGAAAAATTTCTGCTCATTTCAGAGCAATAGCATGGTTTTGTGAAAGGCAAGTTAACTATGACTGCTTGTCTTCAAGCAATTAGTAAAATTATTTGTTCTATGGATGTAAAGGATGAATATTATTTTGATTTTGCCAATTCATTCACATCAGTCAACCATGAAGTCTTACGTAATTAATTGGACAGTTTTGGAATTATGGGGATTGGGGATAGGATTGTATATGTTCTCTTGGCCAGGAGTCACAGTATGTGAGTGTTGTCAAAGATGGTGACATTTTAAAGTCTAACTGTAAGACGATCAACACTGGTGTTCCACAGGGCTCAGTTTTGGGACCTATACTGTTATTATGCTTTATAAATGATCTGCCTGGATCTTGCACTGTAATGCCTAATGTGAAACCTGCTATTTATGCTGACGATACCAATTTTATTTTGTATGCACCAAAATGTGATGAATTATCACAGAGGACCAAGTGATAAAAAAATTACATGAGTGGACTGTAAAAAACTTTGTTTAAATGTGGAAAAATCAAAGTTCATCCTTTTCTCAAATATTAATAATCCAAAGAGAGAACTTATATTTGATGTAAATGACGAGGTCCTGAATCAATTCGACACTCAGATTTCTTGGTCTCCACTTAGATAAATACCTTTCTTTGGAGCCTCAGGTGAATAAGCTAATGAGCAAGCTAAGTCCTCAGGTGCTACTAGCATTATATTATGGAGAGTTTTACTCTATAGTGGTACAGACAATTATATTCTGGGGATCATCGTGTCATGCTCAAAACATTTTTGTGAGCCATTGTACAGTTGATTGGCAATGAGCACTATACGGCCCACTGTCGTCCAACATTTAAAAGACTTGGTATACTTCCTCTCCCATGTATCAATGTACTAGCCTTAGTTACCTGTGTAAAGTGAAATTATTTTTGTTTTGTTAAATACTCTGATATATATATATATAACCATGGCACCAGAGGTAATGGTAATTTCCGCACACCACATATTAGAACCAAAGGGGTTCCTGATTATATGGTCATAAAGCTGTTCAATAGATTGTCCACTGGGTTGAAGGCAATTCAGTCAACTATAGTTTTTAGAAAGAATGTAAAGGACTTTTTCTTTGAAAAACTTTTTTAGTCTGTAAATGAATACTTGGGTGTGGAATAATTAGTTATTGTATTGTATTTTTTTATTGTAATTTTCTTATCATGTAATTTAATGACATGCCTTATATCAAGCACAGGATGTTGTATTGATCCTTGGGCAAATAAACCTATTTTTATTATCTTCACCTCTCCTAGCCCTAATGACTAATTCAGCAATGCTAAACTGTTAACTTTTATTAAACTGATAACTTTTACTAAATGATTGGTGTGTAAATAATTTTATCAAGTTGAAGGTGAGCAATTTCGTTTGCAATTTTTATATGACATCTGGCTCTGGAGTTCTTCCTTGTATTCTGATGATATTTAAAAAAATCAAAATAGGCCTGTTCACCTTATTTTTGGTGTTCCATACTGTATCCCTTGCCTACCTTCGTTTTAGAGGTTGAATACCCTCTTCTGTTTCTATACATGGGTCAATGTGACCCACACAGGACTAATTCTGGTGATCAACAACAAAAATCTAAATTTTCATCCCTGTGTGTAATCTACTAGGTATTAATCATCTATTTATAAGGACCTATCCTCTTCAACTCATTTAAAATAACGTGAGCCTGAGATGTGTTATTCTTGGCTCTTTATAGCGGCCCCATAATTACACTTTGGGGTGCAATCATGAGTTACAGAATCGGGAAGTCGCTATGTTGTTTCAAAATAACGCCTTTGCCATTATAGCACAGGCATAATCAGTTACAGAATAGGCCCCTACATACACATATAAAAGAAGCCAGCAATGGTCTTGGAAAAAAGTGAATCTGATACATTTTTTAATGTATTGACTGTTCAAATGTAAGTTTTTAAAGTTCCTAATTTTGTACTTGGTGTTCCATATCTTGTTAATGAGATATTTGGACAAGTAAATATTAATATTATTGGTTGAGATGCCTTCATCTTGATTGAGCTTAAAATATATAGCCAAGGCATTAAATACACAAAGAACTTGGACCCGTAACCGTTTGGTAGACGAATTAGCCTCTCAGATTGGCAAAAATTGGTGCAAATGTTTGAAATTGGAAAAATTAGGTATATAATTGTTAGTTATCACTTTGAGGATTGGTTTGCAGCAGCTCTTGAATATATCCTGGTGCATACCAATCTCATCATTACTTCATAGTTTTTTATTGATATCTTCCTCCACTTCTCATACTTCATTGTAGGCCTTCTGTAATTCTTCCCTTATATAGTTCTGTTATAGTTTTCAGTACTAAAAGTATTATACACCACGATGTCAATTAGTTTTTCTATTTTTGTGTCTTCAAAAGACCTTTTCACTAACTCTTTGAAGGATTTCTTCATGAGGTATCTATTCAGCCTGTACATTTTATTTTCGTCATTCTTCTTAAGCACCACATTTCCATCTTCTTTTCTTTGCTATCATATCATCCATATCTCAGCAGTGGGAAAAATTAACTTGTATATGCATGCAGGTTTTATGAAGTTTCCTTACATCTTGGCTACTACCAATTGCCCTTGATAGTAACTTCTGTGAGAAAAACTTATGATTTTTATTTTGGATATGAGCCTAGATATTATATAGGACCTCTAGTTTGGCCACGAGGCAAATAAATAGCAAAATG
>LYUA01001491.1:25061-35378 GCA_002093875.1 Calopteryx splendens
GGGGGAAATCAAAGGGAGGACGGGGGAGGGGGGCAAGGGGGCGAAAGGAGGCCGATTTGGAGGTGCGCTGGGGAGGTAACCTGCGACTGTCATATCCACCCTACCCTCTCGGCATCTCCATGCGCCACTGCCATCTGAGGTTCTCTGGTGGAACCCGAATTTCTTGAAATTCTAAGCTCTTGTGTATGTCCTCAGGCTCCGTTTTCCTTCTCACTGCGGGGCTATTTGAGATTGACGAGCAAGTTAAAATTCATCTTGCTAATTTTTTTAACCATCGTATTCGGTTTATAATTAAACTGGGTTCTATTCTTCCGGATTCAAGGCGATCCAAACATCTATTATTTTTTTACAAATTGTTCTTCCAATTCCCGTCCCCAAAACTAGTTAAGTTGAAACAGCATGATTAAATCATTTAGCAAGAATTTAGCAAGAAAATTCACCATTTAAAGCAAATTTAGCCAGAGTTAACATTTTTTTCCAATGCAACACTTTTCATTAATCAATCACAAAAAATAATAGAAATCTCTTTTTAATTTATATTTTTAACGTAGGTATTAATATATGAATTTAAGCTTAGACATACCTACGTTGAAAAGTGTCTAAAATCAATTATCGCAAAAGAATACTTGACTATTCGTAAATATAAAAATATATCCTCCTCCCTGTCATCACACATATAACGACTGTAAATACTCTGAGAAGAGTGCTGATATCATTAGGTCGTAAAATATGATGACCTGTCTGAAGATTGACTTGAATATCGATTAATAATTGCAGCTAAATTTTAAAATGAGCATTTTTGATGTTTTGATTGAATTATTATTTACAATTCACTTAGTAGTTCAATGGATAAAGGATGTCCTACATGTTCTTTATAAATTACTTGATATTTGAGATATAATGCTGAAAAACCTTTATACCTTCTATGTTGAGCATCAACCGTTTAATCGATTAATTTTTTCTTCTAAAATTTCAATGGATTCACTGATTCATCACATGACATGAGCTTAGGTCGCTGGCCATCAAGGTAGGTCTACGTTTTTATATGCATTTTTGGTCTTTATTATTTAAAACACCTACTCTAGTATGCCTTAATGATTATATTGAACAAATTTATGTGCATTTGTAACTGGACGATATTGGAGACTAGTGGAATACCCAGGATTCGTCCAGCCAAACCCAGAGAGTAGGAATTGTATAAAAGGTAGGACCAGGCAATCGTTCTATCCACAGGCAATTGATTAGAAAGAGCTTTGGCCGATAATGGGTGGACAAAACACGACTTCGGGCTAATTAAAAACCAGGGATAAAAAATTATGGTTTATTACAGAAATCATATAAAATATCTTTTAGAGAAAAACACTGACTCTTTTACTCATTGTTCTTTCAATACCTACGTCCACTTACCAATATTTACTATTATTTATTTCATATAATACAGGGACAGAACACGAGAAAATACTACGTTAATTCAAGGAATATCTACATATTACCTTTGCTTTACTGTAAAAATATCTGGCTTAACAAGCAGCAGGATCAATAGAAGCTTGCTGTTCTGCTTCAAAGCTCTCCACATCTATTTGGGCGGACTTTAGTCTTTTGTTATGAATCATATTAAGGGGGTCCACAAGAATGGATAGCAAAATCAAGAGCTTATCTTTATCAGAGTCCAAGAAATACTATGAGGAAAGCACATCTAACCTACCACTTAAGCAATGTTCTTCTAAAATATTCGATAATCGTCAATATTTCATATTCTCCCAAAAATATGCGAAACATGTTAAATTGGAAAATGTTTGACTTCAGTATATGACAGAAGGCACTATTGAAGGATGAGGTAAGAGAGGAAGGAGAAGAGTGGAAATGATAGCTCGAAGAATGGGGTAGATTTTCGAAGAGAAATGAAGAAGTTGGGGATATCTGGAGGATCGACGCCGCCTATGACCTGCGCAAAAACATTACTCTTGATGATGGTCAGACCGTGACGTTGATGGGTGCGAGGCTTGGGAGCCGGTAATTGAGGGAGAATGGGGACTTCCAAATTCTCTTTATCTGGGGAATCACACGAGTTATCGAGAGCTTTATTCACCGTTGGTTTAGCTCTTAATGGAGAACATCACATTACATGTATAAACTCCGAAATCGTTTTCCCGAACCGGAACCGTTTCATGGGACATGAATATAGCGGCAGACACGGACACATGATACCTATTTTGAATTTTAATTCAGGAATCATTGGAAGAATGTAGTTCTGTACGCTCATACCTTAAAACACTAAAATTCAAATTCAGAAAACTTGAGCGATCTAATGAATTGCTTGCTGCGTGAGGAAATATTGAGATAAATGATTAATTTAAGATGAAGACTGCTTGCCTTATTTTTATAAATGGTTACCTATTTTTTTTAGCCTAACGAATTCAGTCAAAATACGAACTGCTTCCAATTGGCTCAAGGAAGCGTAACAAGATTTTAAATTATATCTTCTCCGCCGATCGAAACTTTTCCTAAGGTGTAGAAACATTGGCAGTCATGAAGGCTTATTCTTATACTTCTTTGTTGGTTTTACTTGCCTACAAAAAGTGTTATCAGAAAAAAATTATACGGTAATATACGCCAAGCCGAGAGTTGCGCCATTATTTCAATACTTGTATAATTACTGTTGAACAAATTCTCCTTCATATGCATTTTAGCTTCTTAATTTTAGGGTTTAAAAAATATTTTGTTCACGTTTCATTTAACGCTTATTTATAATGAAAGTGAGAGGGCCCAAATGCAATAAAGTCTCGAACTGGGAAAAAATAAAGTACGAGTCAAAGGTGATGAGAAGAAAAACTTAATCCCATTCAAACTCTATATCATTTACTTATACGACGAATTTATTGATAAAAGCATCAAATTCCGAAAAAAACATTAGTAGAATAAATTAATCAATCTATCCGAGAAAAATGATGCATTCTGGAAAACGTTAATTCCCTCGTGGCCACAGACAACATATTAGAAATGTGATAGTGAGCACTACAATTAAAACAGTTTATTTCTATCCCTTCACCGCAGAAAAAGATCTGTATGCGGTCTAAATTAACCCCAGATTCACCACCCATGGCTCCACAATGCATCATATTCAATAGAACTAATTCAAACCAAATTCTAACAGTGCGAGGGCATGGCCTAGACCGTCACGTAGCCATGATTTGTCGAACTGGGCAATCACTTTCACTCGGACCCCAGATGATTTTCCGAAATTTGGCAATTTTCTCCGAGCCACAGAAAGCTTAAAAAAATATCTTTGGGAAATTATCAAATGATTCGTAAATGAATTATGCCTCGGTACAAATTATTTATTACCTACGTCAAATTTGATAAGTACGCGGGACCTTGGCCCCCTGTAAGCAGGAAACCAAACATTTATCCTTCAGCTTGAAAGGTCGTTTCGACCCTATGTCCTAGGTGCGACTCGAACCCTCGATCTTCGGGCTTACTGGAGATTACACAATTCACAAGGGTGTCTGGAAGACGCCACTCACTTTTTCACGTGCCTCTTGTAATATCTTAAAATGGAAAAAGTAATACCTACTACGAGAATGAAAATCATATAAATTTCTACTCATACAATATTATATCGTTGGAAGACTTAACTGTTTTTAATAATCCGTTAAAGTTTACCAATGGAGTTATGCATATGAAGTGGGAACAGATAATTTTAACCGGCAACCGCAGGGAACCATTTTCAAACGGCACATCTTGTGCCTTTTCGTGGAAAGGGTGAAGGCACAAATCATACTTCAGTATCGGGGTTGGTGTGAATTAGTGGGAGCCTCAAGCGGCAAAGGAACATTTTGGTCCCGGTAGAAGGTAATCAGAAGTTCGACCCCAATTGCGACTTAACTTTCTGCAAGTAAGCGATCCAATAAATCACGAGAAACCCAATCTTTTTAATTAGATTCACAGTTCTAGGAACATCCTCGAATCCCCTGGCGGAGAGCACCACGTTTTCCTCGTTTTCATTTCGAAAGAAGTTCGCCCCAAAGTGTAATCAGGAGTTCATCCCGTGATATTGCCTAAAAGCATTGGAAATTAAAAGTTTGGCGAGCTAATTTATCTCTCGGCCTAATCAGATATGCCGTAAACGCGGATGCTGCGGCCGACGGAGGTCCCTCACAGCATCTTCGGAATCCCACCCTCGCTCCCCTTTCCAATCCGACCCTCAAACCCCACACTTCCCGAGGGCGGGCGGCTCTATCTTTCTAAACTCGAGAGAGAAAGAGATTCTCATATCGTGGTTCTCGTGGTTTTGAATGGCCTTCTGTCAGCACGCGAAGCGATCGCATCTTTCCACTTGGCGGGTGAGCTGGTTTATTTCGCACAATATTAAACCCATAGTTCCCAGGAGTCCCCGCGGGAATATGCTAGCGCCGGATGAAAATCCTTTAGCCGATTTCATTTCATGAAATCTCCTCCGCCCTCTCCGCAATTTTTCTTCTTCACCCTGCGGGGTGGAAGAGTAAGAAAAGTGCTGTTTATGTACAATGCTCCACCAACGCTTTTAAAAAGAAAAAGGGATTTTTAAGTGAAAAGCTTTAGAGCATTTAAATGTTTGGTTTCAAGGCAAGGGATCCTAGGTAATTTTCAACCTACTCAAGATTTCAAACCACATTAACACTAATCCTGAAACATATATTTACAATTATATAATACATTAGATAACTTATAACAATAATCAAATTAATGCAACGGAAGGGGTGACAACTTAGGAATTCTGGCGTACCTACATACCGTAGATATGATGTCAAAACTAAAATTAAACTACGGAGCAGTGTGCGCAATTTAGTAATGTATCACTTTAGAGAAACAAAGAGTCCCTGCTGATTAAATATTGGGGAAGGGTGAACTCGTGACAATGCTGGCGTTTCCTCATCAACTACAATAGGTAATGGTTCTGATACGGGAGTGGACTTAATAAATAATCGAGGTTAACATCCCTGCCTCACTGATAGACTTTTATAACAATTATATGAATTTTAATTACCTTGTCAATCCGTTTCCAGGTAAGAGTAAGTATATATTCAAAATATGACGAAGTGGAGACATAATTATTAAATTTTTAAAAAACCATCCATTTTTGACCAAAGAGGATAATGATATTCATACATTTTTGAGAGAGGATATTCCTTTGCAGCTTACAGGAAACTTTCATAACTAATGAATCTTTTTTAAATGTCTATTTCCTCGTTAAAACGTCAACAAAATTATATCTAGCTCGTTTTATAAGAGTAATAGAAAAAATCCTTCCACAAAGGTATATCATTAGTAAAGGCATCGTATATCCAAAATTTAGCGATATCGCTGCTAGGAATGTACGTTTGTATTGGTATTGTCATTCTTCAAATGTCAACCATTTTTTGTTGGACTTTTGTAAAAAAAACAAGTATTATCTGAGTACAGTCAATTCCCATTGCTTTATGTGTTAGGTACATGATATAAAGACTATTTTGATAGTGAAAAAGATAAGTACTTTTCCCCTTACTAATTTAAAAAAATGAAAAGCCAATACGGCTCTATTATCTCACATAATGTAGACATATATAAGATAATTTATGCAACCAATGATTGATCAGTGATCCGACAACCATTGTAAAAACGTTTTAATTATTTAATAAATAAAGATTTTATTCAATATATATCTAGTTTATTCTATTCAGAAATCCATAGATATAGCATTTTTATGCAATATTATTTATAATGCAGTTAATTTCCAGTACACGGGACTAGAGATGTGACTTCACTGTAGATCTTTCAGGTCATGTCCATTTTTATCTCGTAATTAACCAAACCACAATAATACTAATAATTAACCCTAATGAAAATTACTGCCTGTATGCTACCAGCATGTAATCTTGGTGATACTAGAATAACTTTTAATTGTTATTCTCAACATAAGAAAAGCAAATCATACTCGTTTTTAAGGCGATGAACATTTAACTTAATTATGATCCAGTCTACTGTACAAAGAGAAAATATTTTCAAATCGTATATTTTTCGCCCACTGAAAGGCGTATTAGCTTCAATATCATTTATAGTTCTAAAAAGTAGAATTAACGAATGGAGATTTATCCAAAATTAAAACGGTTACTTAATTCACAAAAAATAATTATTATTTATTTAATCATGAAAGCTAGAAAATATGTCGAGTGATCCAATCTCTCTTTAACCTATTTAAACTTTCATTATACTCGTATATGTTCTTTCCTTTACAGTATTCCGGAAGGAGAAGCCAAGATGTTAGTATATTTGAATGGATTATTGAGAATCGGCAACTTCCGGGGAATGTGAGGGCATTATTATTACTAGAAAACTAATGAAGCGATGAGACTGTACGCGCATCCCCTTCCTCGGCTCTCCATCAACTTCTTTTTTCAACTCCCCCTCCTCACGAAATGCCATCCACGACCCCAAACCCTCCATCCCTCATACTTTTCCCTCCCCCATCCCCCGAGTTGCCCATCCCCCTTCCACCCTTACGTCCCGAGGAATTTTGATTTTTCTCCCGGATTCGTATCATCAATCATGTCCTGGTTAAGGATGGCCTCCCAAACACCCCTCCACTCCACCTGTACGCCCCTCTCCTCTTGCTCCTCGAGAGACAGGGAGAGGATGGGTTGGGGTTGGGGAAGGGTGGACTCTCGCCGACGCCGTGCCATTAGGTCCCCAGCCCGCAACCCGTCCTCGGAGTCTCTTTCTTCGCAGCATCCCTCTCCTTCACTTTCCCTCCAGAAGTATTCCGTCAACGTCCATCTCCATACTCTCGCTCTCTCCCCTTTCTCATCCTCTCCACTAACCGTCTGGACCGAGTTTCTTTCTCTGCCTTTTCCTTTTCGCTCGCACTCGCTCCATTGCGCGTCTTTATGTGTCTCACCCTTCAAAACAACCACTCTGGAGAATGAACGGAGGGTGTTGGGACAATATTCTGAGAGTAGGGAGTTTTTTTTAATTTATTCAAACGAAATTTTCGCGGTTTCGACAACAACGCCTGTGCGTCAAAGAATTTTGTTGAAAGATGTTGACCTAGGCTGAGCTACGACCGTTAACTTTGCGAGAAAAGGGTCGATGATTGGATATTTAGAACGTCAGATCACCAGCCATTTGCCAATTATGATTTGTGAGAAATTACGAGACTCAGAAAAAACACTTAAAAAGTTTTGTTTTTATCGTGAATTGCACATAGAGAGAAAATGTATTGAAATCTATCAGTGCGGGAGCAATAGAAATAGATATGCTGACACATTATGGATCTTAATCATTATCTCGAGAAAAAGTAAAATCGAAGGTGCACTTTTTGTGGATGGTGGGACTATTTCTCTAAAAACCTAATAACATACTAACACCCGTAATGAATGTAAAAAAATATAACTTATCTTCTCTGAATTATATATATATATAACTACACGTGACGTTTTCTAGTGTGGCATTATTAATATTAAATAACTATTATTCATTTTAAATTTGCCATTGCCATCGCCAAACATAACAAACCCAAATTCTTTAGTGCAGGCCAACACACTTATCACAATTTTGTTTTTAATTCAAATGTGTCACGCTGAAGCTGTTGGTAAAATGTTTTATTCTTGTTCTGAATAAATTATTCCGGAGATGGAATTAGATATAGCCATGGTTTATGATTGTTGCAACTCACTGAAATATTTCCTCCAGAAGAAAACGAGACAAGTTAGAAGAAAACTAAGGTCATTCTAAGATATTTTAGCACTACCGATCCAATGTTTCAGGCAAATTTAAGTAAGTTTTTGGTTAGACGTTGATAATTGATCATAATCATAAGCACATTCTTTGTTTAAAATCTACGGTGCTTTACTCCACTTAAAAGAATGCATGAAGATTTACTTACAGCATCGCCAATCTGTAAATACTTGTATTTTAATTAATTGTTATAGAAATAACTTTCTGTAAACATTCTATATAAGAAAACGAAAAAAAGAAATTTATAATTTTATATAAATTATTTTATTTGAGTTTGAAGCGCCAAATTAAAAAAATAGGTATATGCATGCAAGATGGGACATGGTTTTGGAAATTTCGGCAGCGCAGCATACAAGAAAAAGTGAATAACCTTCGAAAGTGTACACCTACCGGTGAAAGGGCCTGTCAACCACGTTTAGCTTCAAAAAGGGAGAGTTCTTTATTTTTAAATGGATTTTAGATTCCATTCTGCTATTATTTCTCATATAAATTGAAGAAGTGATTTTGAAAAGCGGTTTCTTTTTCTGAACAAACTGAGTATTACTTTCTCTCAGAGCAGTAGAGAACTCCGTGTCGTGACAAGAATCCAATGCGTGCATCAATAACCGGAAACAATCAAGCACCTTAACAGATTACCTCATAGCCTATAGCAGTGCTATTAAAGAAAACCTCCATTGGATTAAAAGTACTCTAAGTAAAGTCTAGAGTCTTATAATAGCTCATAATGGATCTGGTAATAATAAAGTCACTAAATAATCAATAGTAAAATATTAGATTTTTAAATTCGTTTGCTCTAAGAGATAAATATATATATGCATATTCATGCTTGCAGTAACTATAAAAATCTTACCAATACCTTTCAGTGCTCAAAGATACCATCGCAAATTCATCACACTAGATTTGTACTACCTATTCGAGAAATTTACGCAAGTTATGTTACTCGATTTCCGCTTATCCTACCATTCCTTATTTTACCATCTCTTCCATCCTCTACGCTTCCTTCTCATTCACTCAGCCCCACTCGCATACCTCCCACCAAAGCAATTTATTCATTCCTTTAATATCACCAACCACCGCCTGCTTCGCCAATCCCCCCCTGCCCCTGGGCTCGCCTTCCCTCCCCTAGTCTCTCCCTTCCTCCCTCGCCTACACCTCCCACCCCCGTAATTTCAAACCCGACCGCCCATTTGACTTGCTGAAATGCCACGAGATTGCTTCGAGGACGATGGGATGGCGGTTGAATAATGAAGATGCCACTGCACGCTCGTACTGGCGAGGGCCGCTAAGTCGGAGCCTATATTCGCTGAATATCGCTTGTGAACAAAACCGGCTAAAGCAGTAAGTCGCGGCGCAGTTTCATTTAAATGGGTCTCTGACAAAAAATGTGTGGTCTGAGGAATCTAATCCATTACTGTCTCACTCATAAAATATTTGTCTGGCCAACGAAACTTATTAGGATACCTACCAGTTTCCAAGTTTCATGGTAAAATGAAATACACATCCGAATCAATTTTATGTGTTTGTCTCAGCACATTACTTAGACGCGTGAATCAGTATTTTTAGAAATATATACTGTAAATTACAAACGAAGGCTGAAAAATTTAATAGCAGTACTTCAACTGGTCGGATATTAATACTGTGGATTCATTTTATGACTCCTTTACTGCTGTTTCAATGGCCTGATATTTATGCAATGGCAAATGTTTCACCAAACTACCACATTGAAAAGGATGATTGAGCAAGGAATGGATAACATGAAACAAGGACAAAACACTCCATGATGGAAATGTACCATGATAGGCAAATTTACGACAGTTTTATGCTACTTCATGCCATCAATAATGCCTAAATTCACTCTATGCATTGATAGTTACACTGATAGCTGATTGACAGTTAGGTTCTCTAAGTTTATAGAGATACTTCACAGTTCTATTTAATAGATTACCAGCTATAGTTTCAAATGAAAAAACTTCAGTGCAAAAGTTATTCCAGCATTTCCAAAATAATTTTTCAATTGTCACGCCCAATCATTTAATAATATATCTAAATTTCTTTATGGCATTACTATCATATAGTAGATACTTCGATTACCTGTAAAGGTCAAAATCGACGCTCGAAATTATTCCACATCTTTTTTTCCACCCCTTCGATCTTCTTCCAATATCGTTCTTTCCCCTCCAGTCATCAGGGCTCTCATCATCGCCGCGCCTTCAACCCCTGCGTCGGGTGCCCCTCCTGCCCCTCTCCATGCTCATCAACTCCGCCCCACATTAACCCTCTCTCCCGAAACTCCTCCACCCCAGCGCGAAGGGGTCTCATGAAGTGGCTGCAGCCGGAAACTAGGCTTATTAAGCGAGAACAGCTCCACGGGCTTAATTTTGATGCACGGCGAGGGGAATTGAATTAGGAAAATAAATGATTAGCAGACTTTAATTAGCGTTGATTACTACAGTTAGGGTCTCCTGAAAAGCGGCCGGCGCAAATGGACCAATGGATTAAGGAGCAAGAAGACGACGGACGGAAGGGACTGCGAGGGTTCGGATGAAAAGGGGCGGGGGGGGGGGG
>LYUA01001491.1:137082-150943 GCA_002093875.1 Calopteryx splendens
GTGAAGAAGTCGGGGACGTGAGTGAGATGCAGTGGGGCGGGGGAGGGACATGGAATAGGGATGGACTGAAGGAGACGAGGGAAGATGAGTGGTTGGAAGTGGAAATTGAGCCTAAGGGCGGAGGGATATGAAAGAAAAGGCGCGGAATACGAGACAAGGAAAGGACACTACCTCAAGAATAAGGGAAGTAAGTTTTTCCCAATAAGAACTGCCCTAGGTCTGGAGAAATGTTCTTGAAGTAGTGCTAAGAAAGGAAAAATGCTATTTATTTCTTATTTCCGTAGTGCATATTTTAGCCGTTTTATAGAAAAAAACTTAAGAGTCTTTTCATGACACAAGTTGAACGTATTATACGATATATTTAAAAATATCCTACTACGTCACCAAGAGGAAAAATAATGTTGTTTATACATTTTAAGGTTCATCCTTGATACCTTAATCAGTGGTTTAAACCTTTTAAAGACGGTAACTAACGTTTCGTTTAGAATCAAATAAGGAAAGTTCAGTTAATATTTACGCAAAACCATTTAAGAGCCGCATGTGCATAATATGTTCTAAGTAAAAACTACAAGTTTTATTGTGATACGATGTTAACTCGCAAGAAGATGACAAATTTGTTGCTCTATCGTCGTATAATGTGAAAGACTACTTCAATGACAGGCATTAGAAAGTCTGTTGAAAAAGGTTACACAATTTAAAGAAATTTCAACAATTTGGAATAAATGAGATCAAATTTAATATTGAGGAACTTGAATTGGCACAAAACTTGAGGTAAATTTTGTAATTATAATTTCGGCGGGCGCACTGAATAAAAATTGCTTGTCTCGGTGAGAATAAAAAATAAGTCTGAAATAAATACTTATAGTTGCGTGCACACTTTAGAGAAAACTTTGCGGAGTGTAAAGGAGAAAGAAAGTTTACCTTTTCAAAAGATACCGTAGAAGCGTATCACTAATTCTATTAAATCGCTTTCCTAACATCTGGAATCTCAATACCTATTAATTTGAGGTTTAAAAGCAAAGGGAAGTCTTATTTTACAACACCGAGGTAAGAACGTAAAAATGTTAACTATAGGAACTCAAAGGTAGGTGTGTTAGGAGTGTGAAATATTAAGAGTAACACTTTCATGGTGGTGGAACAATTGATGAATAAAGTTTTTAAACGATTTGCTTACTTGAACCACAATATTCACGAAATCACCTCCTTAATTGGCAGACTAACCTAATAGGTAATTTATTAAGATTGTATAAACATTTCTGTAGGCTAAATACAAATATCCTTAATGGTAGTAACTTACATTTTTAACGATACGATTTTCAATCAGTCTTAATTAAATTGCATCATATTTTATTTATCTATAAAACATGCATTTTTTCAACGGCTTAATCAGTTAATCATACTAAAGCGTAGGAAGGAAAAACGTGGAGAGTCAATAATTTAAAAATTCAGGTACAATCTGATGAAAAATACGAGGAGTTAATATTTTAACATTTGTTTCAATCACCAGACCTATTTGTAGATTTTTCATTTGCATACTCTGTAGTTTTCTATATTCATATGAATATAACATTCAACAAAATTTAAACTCAATGGATATCATTTTAATTCAAAATATTGGTGTTCAGAGATTTATATTTAAATGTACCTAATATTAAGAGGAAAACAATATATACAGAGATATTGAAATCACTGGTCAAAATCAATTATCGGGAAATGAACTCTTGGGATTAATTTTGGTATGGATGAATACCCATACGTATCTGTAGGTAATACTCTTCCGCTTAATGAATTCATTTCACTACAAGAGTCATGTATCTCAAATAATATTTACTTTGAATTGAGCAATATTTAATTATCCTTAAATTACCCCCACCCCTATTGGGATACCCAGTTAATCTCATTTGACAAGACGAAAATAAATATATAGATGGTATAAATTTAAAAAATCCACGAATTCAACTGGATACATTGGGCAATAAGGACATACTAAGAAATTTGGAAACTATTCTTACATCATATCCTAAAATGTTACGTACCAGGTTGACATATTTTTAAAACTAGAATGTCATTTACCTCTTATTTTGGGAACTTTCCAATCAAGTGACTCGAGGGTCACCTTGTGCCAACTTACGTGAACTAGAGTCGAATCATCCCAACTCATCCCGTATCGATAGTCAACTTGAGTCTGATCGCGACAAAAACTTCAAGCAACTCAAGCCGAGTGGAAAGTAAAAGAACGTGAATTTAGTCTACCTTCGTTGATGAATGGAAAGTACCCGTTTAAGTCAAACAATATATCACTTACTTAACTTCTGGCGGGAAAAAAACAAAAATTACTGTCGAACTTATCAAGAAAAGGAGCATATGTTTTCCGGTTCGTTATGTGCCGTGTTTCCCAAAGTGCGGCAATTTTGAAGGTCCGCGGTACTCTTTACGAGTGGCGTATAGGAGGCGCTTGGGAGGCCGGAATTTCGAGGCTCGTCGCAGGAGGGAGGTTTCCTGGAGAGCTCAGGACGGGGTTCGAAGAAGAACTTCATGCATACGTAGTGACCTTACGCTGAATGTATGTACATATCTTTTCCTTCGTCTATTGTTAAGTGTTTTTCTAAATCTATTACTAAAACTGATAGGCGCTATGCAAAAGTGAGTTGTTAAATCACGGGTACCTTTCAACTACCTGGAATAAAAAGTCATATTAATAGGAAAACAGTTCTGCAACAGCTACGTACTTAATAAACATAAGCGATGAAATAATAACGGTGATTTTCAGATGAAGGCCTGCATGCAGTACTGCGTCTAAATCCCTTTACTCTGAAAATGTAAGCGAACACCAGCTTCCTCTCAGAGTAGAGTCGTGGCAGTGTCGGTGATCATGCAAGAAATATATACATTTGCATTTTTTGTTCAAAACAAGACCAAGCTAGGGCGTATAAAAAAGTCAACACATAATAAACTCCAAAATAATCAGTTATTGTTTTAGTGAAAATATAATAAGAATTCCATTGTTCCTCTAACAAACACGAACTCATTTGACTGAAGAACTATTTCGTGGAATATATGGATGAAAAAACGTAGGATATTTCGATTCCTACATGAACATTAAGGAGATCATATCTAAAGTAGATAAGAATAATGCCAAATTATCTATACGACGGTCTAAATAACTTGTATCATAGTCTCATGAGAGTGAGAGAGAGATGTTAGGAAACCCAGAGCCAATTTGGTCGAGAGGAAACTGTCTGAGGAGTAAAGAGAAGAGGGGGTTTGAAATGAGAAGGGCGATAGAAGAGAATGGAGAAAATAGCTGTTTCCACTTTTGAGGAGGGAGAATTGTGTTGAGGGAGGTCAAGAGGGCCTCGGTAGTGAATAGCGAAGGATAAACCACTTCACTTCCTAAGGCCTCCTTATTCATTGGCCTCTCTTGCTACCATCGTCCCTTGCCCTCCCCCTCTCCTTTCTCCCCTTCCGATTTAGTGCTGTTTATTTTTTTAAAGGGGCTAGTTGAAGAAATTTATGTCCGGCCGTTCCCGTTCTAGATGCTCTTCTCGGATTCTTAAGTTCTCGATTTTTCATCCCACTTAAATGGTTTAGAAAGAAAGGAAAAAAGATTGCTTCGCAACTGAAACGTGCTTTTCCACTGGAAATTGTCTCGATTGAACCACCAACTCAATTTGAACTTACAGAGAAAAGTTATATACACGGAAACCCTTAAAATGCTTCCTTAAGACGATTTCTTGCCGACTTTAGTTTGTTGCAAGCAACTTAGTTCCAGGTCGAGGTAAAATATTGGATTCGTCATGATAACCTTGCAATGTGAATACAAACATTTGAAAATAATTTAAAGAAATCAGATGGTACATTGTATTACACACTTGCCCGAATAGATTGGCGGAGTGAGAAGAAAAAAGTAAAATTAGGAGAGTAATGTTTTAGCGTCTTAAACTAGTTATTCCGTCAGTCGTGGATAAGATGCTAGACTTTTATCCAAAAATTTTCCTACCTCTTATATAATTGCCTAAAATTATTAATATGGTACGTAAGTATACATTAAAAAGAAGTATTAGAAGGATGGATGGAATATGGAATACGATAAGTTAAGAAGACGGTGAAGGTTACAAGGCGTGGAAATGACGCTACGCATATTCGCTCGTTTTCTAATGTATATTTTAGTGCACCTATAATAATATGACGGTTTTCTGAGCTATTTTTGTGCATAGGAGCAGTAACATAAATACCGTCACTAAAAGTTTTTAATGAGAAAGGCTGCCCCAGTGTAACCCTCCTCGAAGCATATGCAAGGAGGAGAGGGGCGAGTAGAGCAAGAGAGGACTTGGTCTGTACGTGATGCCAAGATACCCGTAAACTCAAAAACACTTTTTTATGCTTCCTATGTTTTTTAATGCTAGTAGAAAGAAAAAAAATAGTTTCTCTTCAAGATGAGATTCTACAAAGTTTAACCTGAAACCACTGGCTAGCGAATCTATTTTTGCATCGTGAAAATCATTAGATAACCACGTACTATTGCTTTTCGATACCCCAATAGAGTTCTATAAAAATGGCTCTCATTCCATTTATATTTTTAAAAACGCATTTACGAGGTACACAGTTCCAAACTGTCCAATTTCATCGGATATTACCTATCACTGTGAACCTTCATTTCATTTCAGACGTCAAAAGAGTCACAAAGGATAAATGAAGACACTTTTTTTTAGAATGGCAACAGCCGTTGACTTCAGGTCTTAGAATTTGTAGATAAACTCCATTATTAGGAAAAGAAAATATCATGGTTTATCCACAAAATGAAAACGCAAATACCTACTGTTCGAGAAGTTGATATTGGCATTTTATTTTTTTCAGAAAAAAGTCTATGTAAATAAGACTAATCGACCGAAGAAAAAATGTAATATAATAGTAAATAGGCTTCCATTTACATCTTTTAATGCAGTATGGACTTCAAGAGCAAATAATCGAGTTTTTTCCCAATTTACCTTTCGTTTTATGCAAAATCGAGATGCATTAATGAGAGATGAATTTCTATTTTCTAAATTTGATATTTCCCACAATTATAGTAGTCACTGATTAAACAATATCAGAATTATCATTAAAAATTATCATCATTCCAAATTAATAACAGGAAATTCAAAAACCGACAATTTTGTTATTCAGTATTTTTCAACGATGAATTTCCAAGTTCCAGAGATGATTCTAAGTAACCTCGCTAACACTAAATGTACAAAATTATTGTTAACAAGTTGTGCTCACGGCTCACGCCATCATTCAGAAGTAACTCGGCACGTAGAAACCCGCCTTTAAAACCACCGCCGGGCGCCGATAGCGTCTTTGGCGAGTCTACCCTCGGGTTGAAACTGGGTCGTTCTTCGCCAACGAAAATGGAATCGGTGCCCATCTCTAGTGCAGCAGCCAAAGTTAAAAAAAAACAGGAAATACTTCTCTATGGGTGCTAGTGAGCGAATTCTAACGCAAAGGAGAACCATTGCAATTATTTTCGTGTTGCTTCCGTTCCTTAAATGAAAAAAAATTGCGAAACTTAACTGCGGCCGTTGAAATAAATAGCTATACAATCAATACCCAAGGGGTACATACTCTTTATTGGGCATAAAGAGACAGCCTGGAGGGTTGAAGGGAAACAGATGACTCACAGGTAAAAGCAAAGAAACGATTACTTACCTACTTCACCCTGGTTTGTGCTGGACAGTGACCCTCGTGGGTCTTAACCAAATGTACACTCAAGGTTAATGGATAATAACTCCCACGGTAAAGTCCCACCAATCATACAAAATAAAGAAAAAAAAATATAATAAAGACAGAAATACTCTCCCACTCAGACTTGAGGGACAGCTTGACCATGATGTGTCCCAAGAACACAGACGCTCAGGGTGTACGGGGAATTACATCCACAGTAGTGACCCTCCAAATGTACGAAACGTTTATTTTTTATTATTTGTGTATTTTCTTTTACGCGTGTGTCATGTTTATCTTTCCAGCCCCTTTGCACGTCTTTGTAACCCCCTAAAGAATAAGGCTTTAGACATTACATTGTTTTAAAGTTTTTTTACGTAAGTAAAGATAAAAATTAACGAACATGGAAGCGTGCATGATATTTTCTGAAGACGCTACATAAGCGTGAAGGTTTTGAAATAAATCAGACAAGTTAGTTTTGATTTGACATAACATGAAATTTTATGAAATTTTACAAATGTTTCCGAACGATTTTTAGTTGCTACTGAAAATGATCAAATATAATATTTAAAAAGGAAGTGTGAAATGGATGGCTACCCATTAGTACCGTTTCAGTTATAAAATTTCTAATTTTATTAACAGGTGTCTCATGTTAGTCGTTCAGTAGCCATTATTCAAAACAAAACTCTGGGATGTACATAATCTATCTTCTGAAAGGTACACCGGAAAGGCTTAAAAACTTAGTCCTGTGCCACTTTGAAGAAATGAAGACCAAATGTATCAACGTCTCAAATTCAAGTGGAAAGATTCTGAAAGAAGATGACGACAGAGGAAATATACGGAAGGAATATATCAAAAAAGTCTATCAAGGGCCAAAACCGCTAGAGTATAACGCAGTGAAATAATAAATCGAGGCCGAGAAAGTTGCCTAAAGATATCAAGTGAATTCGACAATGCTTCGCAGGACCTGAAGAACAACAAGGCATCCATAGTCGACCAAATGAACGGAGAAAAAATGAATATACTCATGGGAAAAGCGAAGGATATCTCTAAGGAATGATGTAAGACAGCAACGGTAGTGCAAAATTCCCGGAGAACTTCGAGAAGAGTACCTACAATGATTGAAATACCGAATAAATTAAAGACGGAATTGCGAAAAATACATAAAATTTAGCCCGTTGTAACATTCATCCAAATTACTGACTCAAATAAGTAGCAGAAGTATGGATTAAAATATAGGAGAAAACGTCTTGGAGTACAAATTTGGATCCAAGAAAAACCAAGGAGCAAGGGAATTCACACTCGGCTTAAGGGCGCGGATCGGAAAAATGATATACACCAATGTTATACGTGGCATTTATATATTACCGTTAATATAGCTTTCGTGGACTTGGAGAAGTTCTTTCACAATGCCAAACGGAAAAAGATGTCCAAGATACTAGAAGTACGTGGGATGGACTACAACGACAGAAGAATAATCTATCAAGAAAGTCTTAGGGCAATCCTACGAGCCCGTTTTAAGGTACCATATAGAGTTTGTTCTCAAAAGTAAAAATGCTGAATAAAAGTAGGAACAACATATCGTCAACTAACTACTGAATGTTTATAAGGACTACTATAGGAATATTGATATCTTTTGACTTTTGAATTTAATTTATTGACATGAAAATGATAAACATAACTTATCGAGTATCCTTGTTAACAAGTTTCGTTACAAAAAGGATATGAGGATATTCCCAAGTGACATCTGCCGAACAGATCACGAATTTTAAATCGAAAAAGTGCGTACCACACTGACATTATTTAGAGGTCCTTTTCGCTGTGAAAAATGCAAGTTTAATTTCCACAAACGTAAAGATTTTTTTTGAAATTCTCTGACATTAATTGCTTACTTAATTAATGTAATATTTTTTCTTGTTCAGCACCATGAATGTCGAAATGTCGGTTAAGTGAGAGAGTTAAGAGGGTACTATTGGGTACTAAGAATTGAGACCCCAGAGCAGTAAAATTAAAATCGTATTTTGGAGTTGATGCTTGTAAGTACTGTAAATAATCCATTGATCCACCTTAACCAGGTGAGAAAACTGAGGTTCATCGCATTCCATCGATGTATGCATAAACCTTTCATCTCATAGTGAGTCCTCGGTCGGCGTACAAGTTTAAGATTTTTATATTATTTATCACCTATTTCAAATACATCGGGTAAATACTTTCCAACGGCTTAAACTCTTCTGACTTAATTTTAATAATTTTGTTCAAAGACGAGAGAAAGTATTGTACGCTATGTTGCAAGTAGACACGCAACTGGGTTGGGAAAATAGCTGAGTCAGTGTGAGGCACAAATTTTTGAGGCCGTTGCGTGGATAAGAATTTGTTTATTACAACCCTCGTTTATCATCAAACCTTCCACTAAGTTTGAAAGAGTCACCCATATAAATTCTTTTTATCTCAAGGGCGACTAATCTTCGCGGTTTCTTCCAGTTCTTTCACCAAACTGGATGCAGAGTTTCGCGCCAACTAGGTAGGCACTTTTTAGGTTATTCTCTTTTTGCTTAGCGGAGCGGCCGATATAAAAAAAATTGGTAAGTTGTCCCAAAGCCTAAAAAACAGGCGACTTCGTTCGTTTGTTACAGGGACTATGAGAACATGGAATCCTTTGAAAACCTGACCGTTTTAATAATATTCGAGTTAGAGTTTTCATAGGACTGACATTGCTAATTCGATTTAGTGAATTCTCTATAAGGATTATAGCGCACTCTCTCAGTGATTTTAGAAGTGAATTTACGATTGTTTTTTCAAAATTTGCAATTCTATAGGATCTTAATTAGTCGGTGGTAATTGTGCTGGCTTTGCTGCACCCTAGGCATTGGCGAATTAGCCTTGATTGATAATTTTTAGCATTATAACCTCATCCTAAGTTTGGTAATCGGCTTACTGATGATAATTTTCCAATTGAAAGTAAATAATCAAAAAATAAATAATAAACCCAACCTTCACGCTGAATGATGTTTTTTTAATCAAATCAAAAGTGTTTTAATCAAAAGAGAACAACGATGGACATATGGGAAGCATAAAAATGGAAAGAAAGAAAGGCAACCGAATCGAGCCTATTATGGAAAAACAAGATGACATGGCCCCGGCAGAGAATCCAAAATGGAAGCAGCAGGAGCCAAGGCCATCAAAGGGAGCCATGGGTCAAGGAGGAAGCACGGGGTTTTATTGAAGAAGGAATAGAGATAGGTACTATAACTCGAAAACCGAAGGTCAAAAACGCTATAAAAGGGGAAGTGATGATTTAAGAGAGGCAAAAATAGCAAAAAATTATAAAATGAAAAATTAAATTAACAAAGGAAAAACGTCCTGGTATATGGAACCGTTAGAATCGCAGAGATCGCTAACTACATATCTTAATCGAATTCTGCACCACCTGCTTATTTTCATAAATAATATACCGTGCTCTCTGTGCTTAACGGCCTGCTCTAAAAATTCTTTCCTTTACTTCAGTTTATTTCACACTAATTTCTCTTTTTCTGCACCAGCTGAATTACATCTTGCGTTGTGTAACCTTGATGAGCCCTGATGCTGTTTCTATCTACTCAATTGGGTGTTCTAACGGTTCAAACCTTCGGGTTGATTACTGTGGTTGCTTTTATCATATATTATTACTGACAAACTTATAAAATATTTATCAAGGATTTTAATTATACTTCACTGACGTTTACCTGAACGATGGAGTAGGTAATTCTTACCCATTCTAGATCTAATCATTCAACTACAAAGAATAGATTTTATCGGTAATCACCGGCCACCAACTTTAAATGAAAATCAAATAAAATTGTCATCACTTTGGCGAAAAAGGATGCACGCACTATTTTTCTCAAATTTGATGCCTCTCTTTTAATCCTATGAAATGGTTGAATTCCACACAATATCGCCCAAATTTTCGGAAAACATACTGTAGAAAGCTGCTGAAATTTTTAAGGCTTAAATTACGATGGGAGGGGCTTATAGCTTAAAAGTTTTTACGAATATCTATTTCATACATAATTGTTTTAGTCAGAATTATCTCCTTAAGTGTTATGCTGTGTAGGAGTTACTTTCTAAAAACATTATCATCATGAAAAGTACATTACTTGTTCCAGTCACATTTTGTATCAATACAAATTATCCTGCTTTCAGAACTTGCTAAAAAATTAATAATCATCATAGTAATCTACTCGGAAGTCGGTTTCGTACTTGAGAGTAGAGCTCACCCAGTACTAAGCCCAACAGCATATGTGAAATTCTAACATTAGGAGAGGGGGGCCAGTTCCTTTCCCTGCACCACCTGTGGTTTCCCAGGATGTCCTGGTACTCGAAAAATGGTACACAGTTTGGGTGAAGCTGAGGTTACCAAGAGACGTCACCCGGAATCGAACCCGGAACCTTCGATTGATAGTTAAGCATTATATCCACTGGACTACCGCACCCCATAAAAAAACGTGGTTTTAGCGATATAACTATCTCAATTGTGTCCTATTTTTGCAACCGACGGTCGATCGTAAGTCACCCTATAGTAAATACATGATCCCTCGTCAAAATTGAAAAAACAAAATTTAATTTACCCTTACATTCTGCAATGCCTATGCGTTTTCTGTATTCGAGCTAAATATGATAAACACTAAGATCTTGGAGATGTCGAGGTTTCAAATAAAAAATTGATTAATATATACCTATTATGATATATCTGTCATCTAGCATCTCATATGACCTAGTCAAAATCGTTATGTCAGACTAAGCATTATTTGCCTATCTGCTTTTGATTATAAAAAACTATTTTCTCTCACTGTCCATATCTGCCTCTCTAAAAGGGCAGAAAAATTTTAATTAAGCATGCAAAGTATTGTTGCCATTTATTGGACGTGGCTGATATTCTGAGAAAATCGTAGGTGGAATTTTATGAGACCAAGAGAGAGGCTGAAATGACATGAACTCGATATCCCAGAGAACTTGTCTTAGAAAATAAATGAAGATTCAAAAGTCATTCATAATAATACAGATACCTGTTGTTTCGCAGAATTTCTTAAGCACAAGTAAGATCCCTTTTGGTGCCGTGGGAAAAACATTAAGTAAAAGAGGATATTTTTATGGACATAACCCCTCACCAATTTTGACGAGCAAGAATTGGTTAAGTCAAAACTTATAAACCAGAGTCAGCACCCCATATTATTAACAAAAAACTAGCGTAAAAATAATTCAAAGAGATACATCGCTCTATTTCCCTTATTACCAATTAAATATCAGGCATGCCCACCCCTACCTCAAACTCTAAGCCCCCCCGCCACAATTAAACCCTTTAACAACCCTCCCAAAATTGAGCACGCTCGTACTGCTCAGAGTAGACTTAATTTTTTTACCATCATGTTTCGAAACATTATGAATGAGTTATGAACTGTTTCTTAAAATGAATTTACTTAAATCTATCTTGCGTAATGAACTTTGTTGGCGATTTAAATTCGAAAATACTTTGAAAAGGATGGGAATCAAGGATGGAGTTTTTTACTCTCCCAGAGGGTACCCATTAAATAAATGCAGTTGCTGTTATTCTGAATAGAGCATTGTGAGAAGCTGTGTGAGAAGAATTAGTACAATATTAGTTAAAATTCATTAATATTTTAACAATGCAACCAAGGAATGATATCGTAATTCAGTTTTTGCGGAACAAAAAAATAGAAAAATGAGAATTTACAATTTGCGTGTTAAATGATAAATAATTGACCAAAGGAAATGATACCTATACCTAGCTTTGCACACAAAGCGCAACATATTATTAAGATAAGGGGAAGGCAGATGGCCTTACCAACAGAATGGATGGATGGAGGACATACCGACAGAACAACGGGCTTTTTTTTTAATCTTCGCCAACGAGACATGACTGTCAATTCAAATCCGACCTCCCATTACAACTCTCAAATTATTCACTTTTTCCTTCGTTGATTTCAAGCAACGTCTTTTTGATCCACCGCGACATATTTTTTTACCATTTTTATTTCGGATAACATTCCAGCTTTTTTTAAAACTAATCGTATTCGAATGAGTCGTATGGGAAAGGAAGAATCATTCAGAACCAACCCTTTAGCAATCTCCCTTTACAGATTGGATGAGAATGGGTGAATTGGGAGTGAGGAGGTTTGAATCGAAGAAGAAATGCGTAAAAGGAAAGAAAGGGGAGGCAGGAAGAGGAGAGGATGTAATTTTGAGTTCTCCGCTCGACGGAAAATTCCCCACCCACCCCTCAACCCTCCCCGCCACCAAAGCGGTGATATTCGACCGTCTCTGTATGAGACGCAAGGTAATCGCGGGGCGTAGAATCGCTTTCGGATTCATTGTCTTTCCCTTCGCGGCCCTGTAATTTCAGTGACGACGACTAATACGAACGCCTATCACACAACATCCATTCGCTTCAACGATCGCTCAGTAATTTAAGACGCCACCGCCGCCATCTGCCCTCGTTCCCATAATGGCGACCTCTTGAGGCATTCCTGAATGCAGGAGGTCGTTCGTTAAAGCGGGTAATTTCCGAGGAAATAGTCGGATCACCAAGCATTCATCTCTCGTGGCGTATTAGAAATGGTTTGCTAAGCATGATGATCGGTCATTAAGAGCGAGATATCATTCGCTCTGTGGCGAAGGGATATCGCATGTTTCTGATGCCGTGGAATTTTCCACCATATGTCGTCCAGCGAAGAATTGAGATGATGTCACTCAGGACGTCACCTCTTTTTCAAGTTGAATAACTAGAAATAGGACATGTTTAATTTGAGTAAATGATTAAACAATTATTTTGTGCTCTAATATTTGACCTTGCGAAGATCTTGGATAAATTAGTTTCGCCAAAATAGGTAGGAATAATGGTGGCCGATATACGAGGGCTCGTATTAAGGTGAGATTTTAATTTGTGTAAAATTAAAATTAAGGAGTACACATATTTAAAGAGTAACCGCATTGAGATTCTATGAGAACCTAATACTTTAAAGAAATATCATCGCAAGAAATCGATTGATTGCCTGAAGAAATATCACATTAGGATTTTTAGCTTAATAGCTAATTATCATATCCTAGGAGCAACAGCATTCTATCGAAAGTACCTCCTAATTGTAAAACTTCTTCTGAGACTTATATATCTATAATTATTAGTCTTTTTAAAACTTTCTGTATCACACTGACCGACAGGTTTCTGATTTACAATTTTCTTTCCGATGCTATGAATAAAATGAAATGAGTTTTGTGGATACTTGCATGCATGTATTTACTAGTATGTATGTACTTTGTCACTGAAAATAATTTAATTTTTAAGACATTCATATTTACGTCTAACCGTAGTTCCCTAATCAGAAATTTTAATTTGTCTTTTGAATTGAATTTCTCCAGGACGCAATTCCTATGCAATTCGGAGCACCGATACTGAAAGATTAATGGAAAAGTTTATTCTGTATTAAGATAAAAAAATTTATTACTCGGGGCTAGGTAACTTAAATGAAGTATGAAGTAAATGAGGCTTGAAATTAATGGGACAGGTTTGACAGGAATGTTTTGAGGAAGCAGTGAAGGCTGAGACAGGTGTTTGCCATTGGAAAATAATAAAACAGGCCGAAAAATGTTAGCAAACCATTAGCAGAGTTCCACCTGCACTCATTTTATGACATCACTGACCTTAAGACAATTCTTAAAAAATGATAGATGTTTGAACATTTACATTATTGCTACAAAGGAGGATATTCGGCTTGTTATTTTGTTTTCTGCATTGGTCCTCATTTTATCTCTTAGGAGGAGGTAAGCCTAAAGAAAAATGTGTTACTTGTAAAAATGTTTATAACGTGAAATCTAAACGATGCACGAGAAACTCGAAAGTGGCTATATTCAGCCGAAAACATCGTTCGAGGTATCGACTAGTGCACATTTGCATTCACAAAATGTTGCGAGATTAATGGCAAATCGACAAAGAGAGGGACGCGAAAAAATCGAAACCTCCGCCGGCGCTACCACACGTGGGTATGATGCGAATCTCTCGTGGAATTGCCAAGATGGCCGCCCCCGAGAGTCTACTCCGTGACTATTATATAAAGGGCGAATGAGAGAGAGAGAATGGGGGGGGGACCTGCGGGGGAGGGTTGTGGAGGGG
>LYUA01001491.1:166542-183388 GCA_002093875.1 Calopteryx splendens
TCATTTCTTCAGACAAAACAATCAATTAAAACAACCATGTTTCATTTATTGGTATTGATACCAATAAATGAAAAATACTAATAAATGAAACATGGTTGTTTTAATTGATTGTTTTATCTGAAGAAATGATGTTTTAATATTACATTAAAAATTTGTTTTATGTGTATCAATGTGAAGATCATATCTACATCACATCACATACATGAAAAATCAACAAATAAATCAAAACAACAGATTGAAACGATAAGTTTAATTAAAAAATTGCATTATTAATTGAAATTTTATTACAAGACAGGAACGGTTTCTCCTTCAACATCAGTTTTTTAAAGAGTGAAATGCAAGCAGAAGCGCCCAGCTTTTCTTAGGAAACAGTTCACTTCAGAGCTTTATTATCAAGCACTCGATAAGCACCTAATGTAAAAGTACAAAAATTATAATGTGTAGTACCTCAAAGGTAAGAAAAATGTGATATTACAAGTTGTTTTTGCAGTTTGATTGAATTTATTTTATGAGGAAAACAAGGAATCAAAGAACTGCCGACGCTTATTCCAAAGCTAGGAGTTTGAAAGTAAATCACTCCCAATCATTAAGGAACTTATCGAAATACATACTGACATCGAAAAGTGTTTTCCAAGGACAAAATTGCATGTTAACACAAACTGAAGGTTTTAATTAAAACTAATTTCCTGACGTGTGTTTAAATCCCATTGTGCTTCCAATTTTAGCCCAATATTTAGTGAAAATGACATTTATGAAATCTGTAATTTAATATTATTAGCAGGTAGAAGTTAAAAATTTTTAAATAATTTCGCGCTCAAATTATTTGCCGCTTGGAGAGGATTTGATAGATTTAGGAAAATGATCTAAATGTTTAATAAGCTAAGAAAGAAAATAAGTGAAGTCAGTAGTGGACGAATTTCTTCCTCAGTAGATTGTTTTAGATCGGTTAGGATAAAGCTCACCTAGAACTAACCACGGTGGTATTTGATATTCACTAAGGAATTCCTAGCGTCCCTCCACCAAGAAAGATCTCTGATCAGAGACAAAAACTTTACTCCTTTGGCTACTCTCCAAGCTTTTCCCTCTACGAACTATCGAAAAACTGAAGAAGGTACACCTACCCCTCACGCCGTTCACTTTCGGTGTAGATACTTCCAATAAAAACTATGATATTATTAAGAAAAATAAGCAAAAAAAATAAGTTTAGCTACAAAAATAGCTCTGACTGCTGGTCTATCTCTTACATCCATATTTTTTTATTAATTTGTATATGCTGAGGGAAGTTATAACAGGTACTTTGCAGCCTCGAGTAGGTAATTCAACTACTTGGCGTAGTTAAATATAAGACGAAGCACGTCAAAAGTCTTCGTACGTCTTCTTCGTATGCTCACTTTGTCGTACGCTTTCAGGACTGTAATACTGAATGTTAGACCAAACGCTTTCTAGTTTTATAATCATTAATTGTAAAAGGTTGAGAGAGAAAAGAGTGACGGTGCAAGAGTGACCCTTGACCCTTTGAGATGTTATCAACGAATACACTACTTCCATTTTATATCATGCCTTCTATAAATATATATGCTAATAATTTTGAAAACCAACGCCTTCGATAGTAAATATATACTGTGAGGCAACGTTCAGTTTGCATGAATGTGTCTGCGTTAGTACTTTCGAATGAATGTGTACGTCCTTAAGAGCCCATTCCTAAAACTCTTTTATGAATAGATGATGAAAGATTAATCCACGAAAAGGGAAAATAATAACATACGCTTGCGTGGAATATAATTAATTTCAAGTACCACTGGAGGCATTGTGACTTCTGTTATTTTTATGCAGAAAATAGGCTGAATTAATAAATTTAAAAATCACTCTGTGCTCGTGGTTTAGGAGAGGTTAGTAGCCAATAATATTTTTTATACATTTACTTTACCCATCAGACAGGCTTGGTAACAACTTATTAAGCATTGTTATCAACACCAATTTAATATTGATCTAAAATCGATAAATTCCAATAAAAAGGATCTGGAAATTCACTGAGGATTTTGGACAATAATACCAGAGTTGAAATTTAAAACAATCTTTGGATAAATAATAATTTATAAGTTACCCATAAAAAGCCTTGATTGTCGGCTCATTCTAGGTATTTGAGTACAGTGAAGATTTATTTAAGTATTAATATTTATAATAATTGAGCCTAAAATGGGAATGATTTCACCTATTTATGTTTCATGTGCCGTTTTAAAGCATGTATTTACCAAGTCATAGCAAACCGTATTCTCAACCGTCTTAAATGGCACGCTCTTAAAATTTATTTAATAATTGAAAACTCTTATTTGAGAGCACAGGTTACAGTTATGCAGAATAATCAATGAATTTCACTGATAAGTTTTTAAAACTATTTATAGCATCGTAACTAAACGTTTTCCATCATAAATATGCGATAACAAAGTAAATGCTGATGATTAGGTGAACTGGTTAAGAATTTCACGGAAATGATAACAGGTGTTAGTTATGATTGGTAAATACACATATGACCATAAAAACTATTTGTCTTAGGATACTCAGCGTTGATATCTGTAGATATATGTTATCAATTCATGCCCTTGGCGACATGAATTGAAACACGGACAACCAGTCAATTTTTTCTCCTAAAAGCTAAGAAATATATTAAAATACAGTGACTATTGCGTAGGTGACCCGTTTACAAATTTACGAAAGAAATAGTATCTACCAGACGGGTATTATGATTTTCTTAAATGCTCTCATTAAAGCTGCTGAATTTGAGAAACTCAATGGATATATATATAACTGCATGTTAAAACCTAATACACTTGGTAACCTGAAATCGGTGAAAAAACGATTAATGAGAACCGCTCATAATATTAAGCTTCAACATGTTTTCAATTTTATAAAATTTATTGTCAGATCAATGAGCTTTCTTGGGTCAATATTATAGCCACTCGTCAACTACCTAAGGTACTCGTATAATTTTCTAGCGAGTCAATAATTCATCTGGTGCTTTTTAAAGGGAAAATGATGTAACGAACATTTTCTCCAATGCCCAAAAGATAGCCGCGTTTAAAAAAAATTGGCAATGCATACGAAAGGGTGACCGATATGGAAACCGGTGTGGCAATTGATACCGATGTACGTCTTTGAAATATTTAAAAGGAACCTCAGAGAAACACCACCCAAAATTCCTATGGTGCACGATGTAGCAGCGATAACGCAGTGTTCCAAAATCGACTTACCTATCTAATCGATGCCAGGGTTGGGTGTTTCTCAGCGGAGTAAGAGCACCGCCGAATTGGAATTAAAAAATAAATCTATAGATAACACCGCTTTGGTTGATAAATAAGCGAACTATTTTCAACCTTAAAGGTCCATATCTAACCGTATTTCTAACGCTTTAGAACATATATAGGTTTATGTAAAAATTCGAAAGGACTCATAATTCTCTTCCTTCAATAATTCCCTCAAAGATATAATCAACTTTCGTTTTTCAATGGTTCGCTTTTCAAAAGAAATAAGCATACTTCTGAGCTCTCTACCGGAATATAATGACGCAAAATAACAGTTTTGCAATTGGGATATTTTTTAATAAAATTAAGTATCAGATCTCTATACACTTCGTTTAAATTCCGAATCCATTTTTTCAAAATAATTTCACCAACTACAAGCAATATTAAAATATTCCGGACATGGACTACCTACTGGGAAAAAAAATTATTTTCAAAATAAGTAACTTTCGTCTACATAAAATGTTTTTTCAAAAACGTCAAAAATAAAGAGAAAAAGTATACCATAGCTTAAAATTATCTCGAATTTATTCACGTCATTTTTAGCTGTTTCCACCAGTTATCGCAAGCAGATAAAAACTTTTAGCAGCGATATAACCACTCGAATAGTATATTGGTAGTCCGAAAAGTATATAAAGGTGGGTGCTATGGGTAGATTATATAGAGGACAATAGCCTAAATGTACATTTCTATCCTTGCTCTTTGAGTAAAAATTGACATGCGTCCCTTAAAAACTGGCCTTTATTCTACCTGTAGTATCTGAAGATCAAGAAGCTTAAGAATATAGGCTGATAAAAGCATACCTACTCTAAGCTATCTACGTCATAAAAGTAAATTTAAATGGTTACCACTTTTATCAATTAAAATCTCAACCATAAGGTCATGAAACTTATTTGCAAGATAGCCAAAACTAGTGGAATGAGCATTCAAATTTGAAAACTCTAAGAATTATCAAAAGTAATTAACATGGAGTTAAGTAACCTGCTTTTTCTTCGATGTCACTGAAGTTATCACTATTTGGAGCAAAATTGACTCACCACTAGGATCAGTCAGTCAATACATTCTCTCCTTTCTCATTGCGTTTTATAAGAGTATCAAAGGACTCATTATTTAATAGTTCTATAGGCATAAATTCATTAAAATCAACATAACTATATAGATCTAATAAGGATGTCTAACACCAGTGACAAAACCTTATCCGTAGGGATCAATAGTGAGAAAAAAACTTTGCAAGAAAAACAGTTATGAAAGAAAAGGAAAATCTAACCAAGATGAAATATTATTCCCATCGATTTTGGAGTGCCAGAGACTTTCTGAGAAAACGCAAAATAAAATCCGAGCGGTGTCTAAAATCTGTAAGCTTTCAGTCTCTCGTATTTCCCGGACCGAATTCACTCATTCCATTATGAAATCCAACGCTCAACATTTCTCTCTCATACAATTTATTTGCAACACTCCCTCAAATTAAAATCAGGGAAGGAAAATCAAGACCGTCAAGAGTTGACCGATTCCCTAAAAACGATTCATTCCGAGGATAAGGTGCGTGGGCTACCGCATTTTACATCAAAGAGACGGGGCACTTCGAGCGCTATTAACCCTTCGGATGACGAGGGTTTTGCGGAGGGAACGGGACTGAAGGAAAAGCCGAGGAGGGAGTTGACGGCCGAAGGAATCGCTGGAAAGGAAGAGAGGCGAGCATCGGTATTAGAGGAGAAGGGTGAACTCAAACGAGAGGCGGGAGAATGCTGGAGGAGGAGAGAGGCCTCTTTGCGGCGTCGAGACGAAAAAGGGCGAACGCGACACGGAACTTCCATTAGCGGACTCGAACACGATGCATAAATAGGGGACTTGGCTGCAAAGACGGCACCACCGGAGCCGAGGACCGAAAAAGGTGAATTGCGGGGAGAGAGAGAGAGAGCGCTTAGTTGGGAGAAGTCGGGGAAGGTGGATAAAAGTGGTAGCCCTCGGTTTTCGCGAGTTATCAACGTCCACCGAACGATCCTGGAAAACAGCGAGCACTCGTTTGGCATTCGACGTGCTAACTCCCTGCTACCTCCCCGCTCCCTCTTTCACCTCATTCTCTTTCCCGTATCTCCCCCTTCGATTCCCCCGCCCTCCCTTAGGAACTTTCAATTAGATGCATCTATGGACAGGGTTGTGAATGAAAGAAAGTTTACCAGACGATGGTCATCTCGCTTCATTTGGTTTTATATGATGGTGATTTCCAATGTCATGAAGCCCCAGAATCCGATTTACTGTTATCAAGAGCCCGAATTCATTAGGTGCAGCTCTAGATACAAATTGGAGGAAAAGCTCGCGTTGGAATATCAATATCCTACGGTTAGTTGAGAAAAATTGGAATAGCAAGAAGTTTAATGGATGGATTAATGGATGACCGCTGAAGAAGTATTTTTTTTATTTTTTCATTCATTGGTCTATCCACTTAATTCGTTACAAACATTGAGATTTCAAGTCAGGGTGATCCTTGATCTCTTTGCCTCCCTTACCCTCTCGTAGTTCGGGTAAATGTGGCCATATTTCTTTTTCGGATTTATGAATAAGTATAATTGCGTATACAATTTTAATTATATAAATAGTTATCTCCCATGGCTTGTCGTTACGTAAAGTTTATAAACACAACTCAGCGCCAAAGTGACGGTTCTTCATAGCAATTATTTCATTCTGATAGATGCAACACTTCTTCTCTCAGAATATATAAACTGTCTTTCAAAGCAATTGTTTAATTAGAACTGATAAGAACATAATTTCATCTGACCAACTTAAATCAGGACAGTTAATTTTTTTTTGCAAAAAATTGAGTAATAACCTGAAAAAAAATCTGTTAGAAGGACATTTAAATACTATGGAAGTTGATTTTATGTCTAGGTATTACTAAAATTGATGTATCTACTAGAATTTATTAAGTATTGATCGTCAAAACTCCTTACCACTCTTGAAAATATTTACTTAGAAAAGCTTCCTCAATGATCGATCAAACCTTTCAAATTTATCCCCGCTTCCAAATCAAGTTTATTTCGTGAAAACTATAGCACGGATATTTCCAACATCTTCACCGATTCTCCTCGTCGTGATGAAAACCAATTTTGAAAATCTATTGAAGTTTTCTTTGATTCTCAGTTTTATTGTTAGCGTACACTGACCGCGATCACCGGAACTGCTTTCGTTAACGAATGGAGAATGTAATTCGCTCACCCCAAAAATTGGCATACTTATTTTGAGCCAATAGAAAGTAAGAATTACTGCGAATAATCAATTTATGTTGATGAAACAGGTGATCATTTAATGTTCCCAATAAGAACGGAACGGGAGTTTTCAGAATGTAGGAGGCATTAACTGCAATGAATAAGTAAAAGGATTGTGGAGAAACGAGATAGGTAGGCTCATTGCTAACTGGTTGTGGCACGGCGGGGCTCGGACCACCTCAGATTTTATTTAAATAACATTAGGATGAAACAGGCAATAAGGGTTACAGAAAATGTGTGGAAAAGGCGGCTCGGCTTCTCTTCTAAATTCTCGGCTTATCAAACTCGGGTAAAAAAAATTATTTTTTCTAAACCATGCCTATAATTCTAAGAGGCACACGACTCTTAATTACTACTTCGGTTATTCATTCGTGTCAATGCAAAAAAGCATAGAATGCCGTAATGCTAACTGCCATGAAAAAATGTTCTTTTAGCGCCCTAAAGCGTAAATGTTCTTAAAGTTTTCCTCGCCCTTCTTTCTTTTCCATGTTTTTATCTGACCTGATTGTGCATAGGTATCCTATCTGATGTAAATCATCGCAGAAGTCTATTGACTCTAGCAATAGTATTAAGTTGCAAGTAAACAAGTCACACCTTATTTAAACATTCGATTATACTTATGCGTACTTTCAAGCTCCATGATTCCTATAAAATATTAGTATGTTAGATATTATCTCGCGCTAGGAAGTTAAACACACTGGACTTAAGAATTGTTCGGACACACTTTGCATTAGTATGATAAATAAAAGCATTATTTAAACATGCGAAGGCATATCAGATGTCTAACCTGATCACTTGATAACATGACCAATTATACATTGACAGGGTTCTCGTGATTAATAATTCTGATGGTTCATACACTTTGGGGGGCTAAACTTAGGTATTCTCTGTATGAATCTCTTCGACGGTTGCGAAAATATACACAGTATTTGAATTTTTGGTTGTGAATTACTTTCACAAACTAGGTACCAAGAAGACAAGTAATAGTTAAACTAACAGCTATTTGTTTGTGTGATTTAATTTTTCATGCGCAGTTTTTTGCTCACTATTAGGTATTGTGATTGAAGGGAGTATTGAGTGGCAATGGATTGTGGAAGACTGTGACATATGGAGAATGTTGGATAAGAGAGGTGAAGGGAGGAAAAGATAAGGCATGTTGCATGGCATGATGAGGGGCAGAATGACCCTAATTGAAAAGTATCCTACAACAATCGTCCAATAGTTCTCTAATCTGTTTGAACGGGATCACAATGGGCGTTAAATTTTCCTCCAGCCATATTTTCCCGCATTTTAATAGAAAATATGGAATTTTGGTCCTTTTATCTCATATAAATGTGGAATTGATTGGAACCATATTCTTTCAGATGAAAATTTTGAGATGCTTTTATGATCACGCAATAAAATGGTTGCGAAATAATATGGATGGAATTTCATGAAGAAAAAAAATGTCAGCACAATCAACGCATCAGCGCATTCGAAAGATGGAATTTTATCCTCATACCCTAATTCTTAATCATGTCTACTCCCAGTCGTGTACCCTAAACGCTTGCTATACGCAAGCTCGTATTTGCTAATAATTTACTAGCCATTATAAAGACACATGAGCTCCATTCTTCTCCTCCCTATGGCCCTGCACTTTTAAAGTGCAACCGGAAGTATTACTTATGATCTGAATCCTGATAATAATAGAAGCATTCAGAAAAATATCCGGGGTGGTCGATTCTAGAAAGGTTATGTTTTGGGAAGCAATAGAGAATAACGCAACCTTCGGTGAGTAACGGTTGTAATATGTTAATAGCTAGGTGAACAAATTGAACTATTGGAATGAAATATTAATTAAAATGTGGGTAAAATAACTTTTATCATTTTGATTTTTACATTTTACTTGCGGGCTCAAGCGTAATTTCCGACGATTTTATCGTATTTCTTAGCGCGGGATTTGTTGATACCTATTCCCTTGTCGAGGCAAGCGATTTCTGCTGCATTGGAATATGTGAAGTCAGATTTACATATTATAATGATAAAAATTGGGAATTCTCAATGCCTATCAAATTTTTAGGTTAATTGAAACTAGACTATATGGTTAAATATAAAATGTAAATGGAAATGACCCGTATATGGAACTATCGTAGGGAATCCATGCCCAACAGCTAAAACGATATTGTAATAGTGGCCAGCTCGATATTTCAAACGCACATTTGGGAAGGGTATAATATAGGTTATACCTTTATTCAATAGAAAACCTCCTGATTCAACTTTTCCTGTTTTTATTCTTACCTCTTAGTTTTACATTTCAACTATATTCCATGGATACAATTCATGAGAATGAGCACGGAAACCATTACCTTTACTATGGTACACTTTCTTGTGTTTAACGAACACGCTATCATATGCTTATGCTTCGAGCAATGACATGAGGACGCATTAAACTTTCATTTACTTGTATAAACTGAATGTAAACTATCAATGCTTGTGGTCAAATACAATGGTCGGTAAGAGAGGAGAAATTTGATAGAAATCTCATGAACCACAAATAACTCGAATCCAACACTTCATTGTTCCAATGCATCGAAATAATATGATATCATATAGAACGGTCACCATTTCGATAACCTTATCTCCCACTATAATACCCAAATGATTCGTATGCCGTTTTTAAAGGTAAACATCATTTTCTGTTTTATAATTTCTTTAAGCAAGCCTCACTCACTTCTCTTATGCATAGGGAACGGCTAACCTGAAAGGCTTAAAATCACTGAAATGGGAATTTGTGGGAGTAGTGGATAAATTCTTGAAACAAAAAAACCCAACGAAAAGTAAAGAAGAAAAACTAGAGACGAGGAAGTCCTCAAGCGTTTCGCTAGTTGAGATATCGCCTTATTATTTTGTCACAGGATTTATCAAGGCCGGGCATATCGGTACGGCTTGAATAGGACAAATCACTCGTGATCCCAATTTTGGGATATTTAGCAATACCTTGTTGTTTTGACAAAGGATAGGGAACTGGACTATCGCTACAATCCTCCTACTTTAACCAGACTTGGAACCGGCAGTGGCAACTGCTGAGGAAAGGAAGGTGGAAATGTAGTCCCATGGGGGTATGGGTGGATGTCACCCTTATACACACCATTCTCGTAGCGGATGGCCAAATAGTCATCTCAGAAGACAAACAAAGGATGGCATACATGTTAAACAGATTAATAGAGGAATTTAGTGAATAGGGCCTGGGAGTAAACACAATCAAAACACAATACATGGTAATTGGAGATATAGGGGAGGATATGGACACAGGAAGTGGAAAAATAAAAGACGTCGACCAATGCGAATACATCGGAGTTGTAATAAATACAGAGGGGAAGGATGACAACGACATGCTGAAGAAAGTTGGTAAAGCGAAATTTATGATTAAACCACTGCACCCAATCCTATGGAATCAGAATTTGACAATTATAACAAAGAAAGAATTTTTAAAAACTATGATAGAACTTGTAATGACGTATGGGTCTCCCGAGATGTGGGTCATAAATAACAATATGTGCTCGAAGTTACTTTCGGCGGAAATGGCAAATCGGAAGAGTTGCTGCGTGTGTGATCATGTCAGAAATGAAAACATTGGGGAAAAATATTGAAGTTGAAAACACAATTATTGATGTTATAAATGATAACAATCAAAATGGCAAGGACACCTAAGGCGAATGACATAGGAAAGGATACCATTGAAGGTATGGAACTAGATACGAGTAGAAAGAAATAGGAGAGGGAGGCCACGAAAGGAATGGAGGGAAACTATTGAGAAGGAAATGAATAGAAGACTACCGCCAGGGGAGTGGAATGATGATAAGGCCCGATGGCGATTGGGATGCGAGAATGAGCGGCAGGAAGCTGCAAATGCTCGTTGTATAAACTCGTGATCTCGTTGACCATACTCTTTGCTTGTTTATCATTGTCAATTCATTACCTGATGAATCTCTATTTAGGTGCACTTCTTAATCTCAATCTCCCTCTTTCTTTCTAGGCCCTTCTTTCAAAAGTGTCCGCCTGTTAAAACACAACCAATATACCTAATAAAAGTATTAAGTACAAATAGCACAAAAGCAAAAAATCAATTATCAATATATTACTAATGGTGCTAGCGATTCGGATTCATCGAAGACCATCATTATCTTGCTTACAGTTTTTCGGTCCTCTTATTGCTGCTACCAACATAATTAAAGTCAACAATCTTTCCTTGACAAAATCCCAATTACCTACAACATTCGAAATTTAAATTTTAAAAATAGGTTTTTTTGTGCTCAGGAGTCCTTCATGATCAGACAAATATGCGGCGTGGTTTTGTGGATTTCTCTGAAGACAAACGTATAAGATTACAATTCGCGCTTCGCCTAACGATCCTGTCCGTTGTTGATTTCAGAAACATTTTTTAAAGATATCTCGCATTTTCACTCTTTCGGTTACTTCATCAAGAACCCTTTACTTCTGGTATTCACACGCAGAAAGCACAACTAACACAGTTTTAGTCTAAATTGCATTAAATTTAAAACTGATAAACTAGGTGTTCTTTGTGCAATCAGTGCTTTCGTCCAAGCACCGCGTAAAGCAAATGTTTGAAATTTTAAACTTTTTTTCAACATTATTATTTATTTCTTCGCCCTACGGAGCGCGCCTATGGATACGGCGGTACGGCGGTACGACGGCGGTACGCGCCTATGGAGTAGTTAAGTGAACCGTTGTTAATTTCTCACACAAGCACATTATTCATCCAAGGCGTCATGATAAGAGTAACTTTACAATTTTTCAACAACACCATTCATAAAAAAAATATCACGCGCCTTTTCTAAGGATAAATGCTTGCCATTCCAAAGGAGGAGGATTGCTTGACATTCCAAATAGTATTCAACTTAGTCAACTATTCTAGTGGAATTAAAATTTCGAAAAGGGGGGGTTGGCCAGAGACTGATAAGCCAGCCCCTTGTTACAGCACTGATTGGAAACTCAACTGCCTGCTTTGCATAGCATTTAGTAGCTTGACATTTTTAATGTGGCCATGATTTATTGTGGCTATAGTACCTTTATCGTAATTTGCTGTTCGCCTTTTACGCGATACATAGTATGGAGCCTCTAACATTACACTCTTTTAATACCCTTACAAAAACGATACAAAACACTTATTAAATCGCGAAAAAGTAGTTCAGTCCCCACGAATCTTTAAAAAACCTCTTTTCCCAGTTTCAGTTAACCTATATCCGGCACGCTTCGTGCCCAAAAATCTTTTCCATATGTGTGTAAATAAACAAAATAAAGATTTAACTACGTAATCCACTTATTACGCTGCGAAAGCATCTCGTTATCCACTTATTTCGTGCCAAGTCAAAACCAGGTGCCTGCGCGAACGGTGGTAGAAATAAGGGAGTGGGGTGAAGGTGTTTTGGAGGCAGTTGGGCCGAAGAGAGAGAGATGGCACTAGTTATCATTAGTTCCTAAGAAGAGCGCACCCATTGGAAGGGAGATATGGAAATTAAAGAGTATGCGTAAACAAGAAATAATAACAATATTTATAGTTCCCCAAAGTGTAGATTAAAAGACTTAAGTTAAATGTTTCATGTAAAAATCGTAATGAATGACTGATATTTTTCAGCTCTAAATACACTTTCCTACATTGTCCTTGATATTTTATTTCCATTAAACATAATTACCACCTAAACGTACTCTATAAAATTACCACAGAAAGATTTGTAAATAGTGGAAACTGATAAACTAGCTACGAGCAGGAATATAGGAAACGAGATAAGTAATTACGAGGCCAACATAAAAAGAAAATAAGGGAGTAAATTATGAAAGGTATAGTACGCGGAAAAAGTAGGAACTGGAAACGAACTTGTTCAAGGAGACATGTTTATTCTCGAGTTTTTTACTTGAAAAGAAAAAAAGCAAAATGACGGCAAAGAGAAAGAGCAAATCAGGAAAATAAATAAGGTCGTCATGACAGTGCGTCTGAGATAAATGACGGGAGGCAAGGAAGTTGCATGCCTGCCGGTTCTTGTCCGGCAAGCTTAATAAGGGTTAAATCAAATAACCTCATCAAATACCTTTTAGTTCTTTCACCATGATAAACTCAGCAGTAAAACATCGTTATCCATGGAATTTATTTTTCCCTCTAAAACGGAAGAACCTCAACATGAGGAAAATGCTGCCGCAGAACAGCTTTCCTTCTCCCTAGAAATCAGAATCTCATTAATTCAGAGGCGGTCGTTGTGTTGTCACCAGCTCCAACTACGTCCATTAATACCCTCAGCCTGGCTTAAAACTTGTCTTCAAAGCCATAGTTTGTATAATAATTCTAATACATGGGCGAAAGAGTTCAACAAGACACTAAAAATATATCTAGGTCATGAAATGTATTACGATATCTTAGCAACAATTAATAGCCCCCAGATTGATCGTATGGCTCTCCAATCGAATCTAAAATGGGTGTTTACCCAATAACTAAATTCAAACTATCAATTATTCATGATTTTCGAATGAGGAGGAAATCACTGTTTTCCCGACTTATTTTATGAAAACTTTCCAAACAATTTCAACATTAATTCATTATGATGCAGACACGCATAAAAATGCATCATATGGATAAATATATCTGGTTTTACCTTACACAATGGAAGGCCTAACATGTCAAATGTTGATGTGATATATTTTCTGGAATTCAGGGGAAATAAGTCGAAAATTCTATAGAAAAATATGGACCGAAACAAATTAACGCTGTGCCACGTCTCCAAGAAAAGTTCAATTTGCCTACAGACAATTAGGCAAAATGACAGATATAACAGGGCAAGTTCAAATCTTTGGTTAAGGAAAAAAAACAAAATTCATCGCTTATCCTCGGTTATTTTCGGCCATTAAAATTCGAAATCGACTAATGAATTTCATGCTTGAGTTCTTATTGTGTAGAAAATCCTCTTCACGTCTTCGTGTTTCTGTTCACAAATGCACATTGATACTCATGCTCACACACCTATTTATTTAATCGACATCTTTTTCTGTAGTTGCTCTCGAAACCATTCTATAGACTTTTAATTGAGCTATTTGGTCTACAAGTAATTATACATTCGTACTTGTTTCTTACCCAGCCACAACTTCAGCTTACTCTTCTGTCAATTACATAATTGGGTAATTTTCAACTGGGCTTGAGTTAGTGAACATAAAAAAACTCGTAGTAAAATATAAATCTAGTTTTTCACGGATTACATTACTGGTGTACTTGCACTTTCGTCCTAATACATCATCAAGCACTTGGCTCAAGATGCTTATCGAAGGATTGATTATCTGGTTCATTGATTCAACATTCTAAAGCAATGATTATATTTAATTTCCATCCATATCTTTTCTAATTTGGAAATCTATTTAATAAATTCCTTATTTCCATTTAAAAAGATGTTTTTATTATCACTGGAACTCAATGCCACGAAGTCAGTGAATGCGTATACCAGTTCGTGAGAGACAGCTTTTTGATTTTGAATATAGAGCAGGTACGTGAGATGTTATACTCTCAAAGGAGTCAGTAATGACTTTTTCACGGAAGTATATATACGTATATAAATTAGTTATGCGTGAGGAAGGATGAAGACAATGGATAAGGATTTTTAAAATACTACACATCCGCGGTACGGTCTCGGGGACCCAATGCATTATATTTGTAAAAGAAGAACTGCAGAGATTTTTAATATTTCATGTGTTTAGTAAGTACGCAATCGTAAGAGCGCAATTGAATACTGATATTTAAGAATTATTTCAAACAAAAAAACTGTTTCCTCTTGCAATAGAGGACATTGGTGACTTCAAAAGCCGGCCGACCGGACTATACCGCATTCTGGTGGTTTTCAGAGGTACTATCAGCGTTATGTGACGTTCCCGCCAGTTAGGGAGATTTTGAATTAATATAATGCTAGATGGTTGGACACAGCATTTTCCTGCCCAAATAAATGTGATTACAAGTTTCACTTTTATATTTAAGGTTATGCTTAAAATTTCTCATGTTGATACATAAAGGAAATAAAGAATACACTTTAATAAATAATTAAGAAGCGATTTTTACACAGCCACTTCAAAAAACAATGAATACATATGAGTATGGAAATTATTTACTCCCTCAGGATGTTAAAGTAGGTATTTAAGCTTCCACTCAAGTATTGCGAAACATAATCACTGAAAGCGAATAAAAACTTAGTATCAATGATCAAAGTTGGATGATAATCGACGAAAGAGAAAAGAAATCTAATCGATTCCATGCCTAATTTTTACTACCCTATTTTAAGCCCCAAAGTATCACCATATTACTGTTTTGGGATGCTTTTACACAACGCTTTAAGGTGTCTTTAACGTAGGATCTCAAATGAGAGAAAAATGTAAGAAGAATTTGTAGGAAACTTGGGGAGAGTACCTTGAAGGAAACGTTTATTTAAAATCGGGAGGTTGATACTGTAAAATTGCAAATATCTCCACTTGATCTCTTTTGATCATCAACGTGAATGAATGCCCACTGAAGGTCAAGCCAAAATCAGGAATTTCGGAAATCAATCGCCGATGACACTAAGAAATCTGCAGACACAGCATAAGAATAATAAGCTAGGGAAATGGGAATATTAAAAAATACCCAGTGTATAAGAATCTTATCTTAGAATCAAAAACCTACTGAGAACCAACCAAACATCTTTTAAGCATTGGCGAAGCAATTAGTTACTTAAGAAACACCCAAGTTGAAAGAGACTGCACCTAGGCATTTCAATATCGCTTCAATATTTTGATTGTAGTCAGGTATATAATAGTAATAGAATGTTCTTATATTATTTTAATAAAAATCGCTTTATATTTTATTTCATTTAAACTAATGTATTTTTGGAACATGATGCTTGGAAAGCTATGTAGAATAACTTAAGAAAATGATGTATACCTAGCCCGTTTCCACAACTCTAAATTATGTATCGTCTACGATTAAAACTTATGTTCACGCTATAAAAGAACACACTACGTTCTATCAAATATGCAGATCAAATTAGATTCACTTATAAGGCAATGCTCCAACGATAAACTTAATCTTTCCATTCTACTGACGTAATGGCGACAGAAAAAAAATCACGACTTTTAGCATAAAAAAAAGAAACAAGGGTATGATGGAGTACTTGGTTCTTGCCTTTCTTATAATTATTAACATCTAAAGGCATATACCTAAGCCAAATAAATACGAACATCAGGAAATAAACCTTTTAAGACCTTAGAGTAGAGATAAGGTAACGATGAGGGGTCCAGCAGTCAACCTATATTAAAAACTAGAACTTCAAAACTACTATAAAATACTGTAGGCATAGTTTTGATCCCAGTCAGTTTTTAAATATAGAACTTAATGATTATAGCACTCAATATAAAATGTATGGAGACCGTGATGCATTCAACCAACTCTAAAGACGTATTTAGCCCTGCCTGCCTAATAATAATAAGTAGGAATTACTGTACACTAAACCATACATATGATGTAACTAACGGATGCAGGAATTAAAAAAAATTTCTGTTAGTTTTACATTAATTGTAAGCATTTATCTAAAAACACCATAGCAATGAAACCAAAAATGGGTAGATTTCAATCGTACAGTTAAACTGACCACAAGAGCTTCTGATTGGGGGTGTTCTGTAAAGGAATATAATGAAATCAATATGTATAGGAAGACATGATTGATTTTTAAACGTTTAAATTTCTTTTTGTTACATTTATGAATACCCAGGAAAAGCGAAAGCGTTGGTTGCCAAATCTGTTATTTGAAGATTTCTATCCTTTATTTTATTAATGATCTTCAGATGAGCCTTGTAATTTTCGGATTTATAACTTAATAATTCTCACAACATATATGGTAAGCCTGAGCTTTCGAATCTTCTCTTTAACTCCGACTTATTCTCTTTCGGACTCAAGTCCTCCATCCTTGTATGCTTAACAAGTGTAAAAATAAATATTTATTAATCATGCGTAAACGTTGTGATTGATAATCCTAATGTTTTCCAGTTGCAAGAGAAAATTGAACAAAAGTTTTAGCTCTCTGAATTTCATTGTGCATAAGCAATTATCACGGCGCCTATATTAAACAACAAAATAAAAAATAAAAATAAATATGCGTAATAATATCTTTCGAATTCAGCGTCTGAGGGTGGTGGGCATGTTATCCCGGCCGTCGAGAAAATTGAAAAAATAATTGACCCCGACGTGATTTGAACACGCAACCTTCTGATCTGGAGTCAGACGCGCTA
>LYUA01001491.1:192065-210636 GCA_002093875.1 Calopteryx splendens
GGATGGCACTGCTCCACGGTCCAGGGGACAAGGATGTCCTCTGTGGCGGATCCGTCGCCTCTCGGAGGAGAGCTGCTGGGAGGGAGCAGCTGTCTTTCCTGTCTGGGAGGCGATAATCGGGCGTGTGTGTGCTTGCTGAGGATGGGGTGAGGGAGGTAAGAAGAGTCGAGGGGCGGGGGAGGGGGTGGGGCGCGAAGGGAGGGGACTGCCTAGTTAAAGAAATAAGGGGTTCCTCCATTGACCGCGAAACGGTGATGTTAAGGATCTCTTGAACGCCGCCGGTCTCATCGCGACAACCGAGGAAATCAACTGCTCACCGCGGATATTGCCAGTTAAGTCCTCAGGGATGTAATGAGGACTGTCCGCCCTGTGACAAAATTTAATGAGTAAATTTCTCCCCCATATATTAAAATATATGCATCAGAATGCAACCCGAAAGTCATTACGGTGTGGAGTAAATTCGTATACTTTTTTACATTTGGTAGCTTACAATGTCGCGGGTAACATTAATTTTTTTCCATAGCGTAATAAAATATCAATATATATTTGGGAGTCCTTTTGTCTTTCTCACTTGGATGAGCAGTCGGAAAACCGGAGGATAGTGTTCCAATTTCGGTTTTAGGCTAACGTTTTTCTGCTCAGAATCGGCGTTCTCTTATCTTCCCCACCAATCGTGTGTTCGCCCTTCGAATTTCATCTTCTTTCAAAGCTATTCAAAAATCTTAACAGTGTTCGAAAGTATCTTTGGGTTTATTTTTGCACATGAATGCGTGACAAATGTCAAGCTAACGGTTTTTTTTCCAAAATTTCAAAGAAAAACCTAGATCAACTACTTTCGCGCATTTCGAGAGCGCCGCTCAATACTTAAAAAATTATTGCTATAGCTGCAAATAGGTTTACCAATTTAAAAATCAATGACTTGTGTGAGTATTTATCCCATTGCTTCCAAAATCGGCTCGCTCGATGATAGGAAACGTAGGGAATATTTTTACAACTCTGCGTGGTGGTTTTTTGTAAATACGCCATGGAACAATCCAGCCAATACGTGCACTCCAGCAGTCACCATCGCTAGAGATTTGTGGGTGTATTGAGAGATTTTCTGGATGGATTGATCCAGTATTATGTAAATATTCAATGATTAGGAGAGGAAAACATCTAAATACATGCTTAGAATCATGAAAAAGCTTTCCATTCACATCTTCGTAATTTGAGAGATTGTCGGTCGAGCGATGAGCGACACGGGAGAAGAGGCGAAGTCCGGGCTGTCTCCTCGCTACGGGATGCCGAGCGCTTCTCTTTGCGCCTCTGAAGACGTGCGACGGAAGAACAGATGGGCACGGTCGGACGCAAGTGATATGAACTCCGCAATGATGACTCCACTTAATTTTTGGCATTTCAAGATCCAACTCCAAAACAATTACGAATATCCTTAAAAACAATTTTCACGAGAGTAGATACAACGAAAGTAACTACCATTAAAGTAAAAAAGTAGCAAATAGCCAAGTACAAAACGTGATCTAAGAAGTAAACCAAAGTGAAAAATGGTTGAAAAGTGATCAAGCTTCCTCATTTCCAGGTTATCCATTTACACGACGGAATCCATCAATATTCGTGATAAAAAGTGAAGATACATACATCTAATTTTAAAAATATTTTCATCAGTCAAAATATTTTTTTCTACTCTGTATATTTCCACGGACCTGTTTATCTTGGTGTAGATTATTCTTTTCCAACATGGTATAACACTATGAGCATTTCTTAAATTAAGCTTTAAGAAGATTTGATGCGTTGACAGTTATCTTTTTAATAAATAGTTTAATTTTCCCCCGAAATCCCAATATGTTTGGCCTTAAAAATATTTTCAGTAGGCCTAACATCCAAATCACAAAACAGGTATCTGAGTGAAATGAAACATGTTTTTGTTCAACAAAACAACGCTTTTCTATGATTCCAACTGCTTATTTAGGTTTATTTTTCCCAAATCATCGAAGAGCTACATAAACTAGAACCCATCCATACAATCCTAATGATTGATTGAGAAAAAGATATTTTTAAAATTCCAATAGATAAAGGAGAACATATGGCTCTGGAAATATTTCCGCAATTTTTGTATATAAAGAAATGAGACAGATGGATGTGATGGAGGCTATAATAGGTTGTTATACCTAGGTCTTCTGGGCTCTGAGATTTCTCTGGTGGGCAAAGGACATTGGGAATGGTTCAAATTGAACCTTTTAAAATGATCAAGCACAATTTTATCACCACTTAGCCCACTAGCAACATTGCTGAGATGTCCACTCCCCTGAGTATTTCTTTCCATTTGAAATCCGTATTCCCGATAAGTCGTTCGTAATTTAAAATTTAACTTAAAAAAACTCTCTTTCCTCTCAATATGTTCTACAACTTTTCACTTAACTGTTGTTAGGAATAGTTTGGCCTACAATAACCTTCTTATTGGTTTGTCCCTTTCTTTAGAATTTAAATGTGGAATATTCAGTACTTTTGTTACCTATCTAGTTTGACAGAAGACAATGGTGAGAGATGAAGCAAAATTCTTTCCTATGGGGTATGACAGAGGTCCCACATACCTACCCAAGTATTAAACTAAATTATAGTCACCTCCAACTACCCATAAATTTCTGTAAAACGCTTTTAGTTATTTCAGCGCCATTGTGTAATGGAATTGCTTCATTTGAGACTAAGCTAGCTATATATTATTTTACTTTATAGAACTTCATACGGTAACTCCTTCCATTGCTAAATTTATTTCATTCCCACAAGCAACCTTGAACAGTTATGGTCCACTAAGTCTTATCGGCTAATAATTCGATTTACGTACGGCTTCTAATTCTTAATTGCACGTAGAGAAATTACTTTCTCAATTGCACCCATTTAACCTCGTAATATTTATAACAACTTCATTAGGAAGATAGACTTTTACTTTCCTCAAGTGACGCGCGATTTCGTATATTCAGCATTCGCAATACACTGGGGAAGAATCTCTGAGTCATTTGTCTTCATTAGTGAGAGCACTTCATTGAACGAGAATTCCGGTGAAGCCATTTGAACCACCAACGTCCCGGCAAGCACCAACGATCACAAAATACGGGAAGATATGCACACGAGAGAAAGGCTTCCCAAGCTCACACATGATGATAAAGTCATATCCAACGCCTAGATAAGCGTTGACTCTGGTGGACGGCAGTTTGAAAAAGAAAGCTTGCCGAATACCAGCTGTGCTTGGACCCCGTTCGAAAATTCAAAGAGATGTATCTTGATCGTCATTTTTTAAATTTTTTCTGAAGTGGAGGTTGATTCTTAGACGAAAATGGTCAAATTGTGCTTCATAGTACCACCTTCAGCATGACAATTTCCCTTGAACTCTATGGACATCGACATTTAGAAAAGAGACTAATTAAGATTGAAATTTTGTTTTATTTTCCCTTCAACTTTCCCTTAAAATTCGGACCAACTAAAATAGTAAAACTATTCCAAATTGTAAATTGCAGAACACATGTACATACTATGTTTTTCAATGGAAACGCTTGTTTTTAAATTTGGGAAAAGGAATTCATCTCCGTTCTCATCATCACCACCTCATGATCAAGGGACTATGTTCATTCATGGGTCATAATTTTCAGAAAACAAGTATTGCTAGTCATTCATTAGGGATTATCAAATAAGCCTCATTTTTAAGATAATTGATCTGAACATATTAATTGGTACTAAAACTTATTTCCAATATTTTTAATGGTTCAGATTGAAATTTAAATAAACTACCACTATTACAGCACTAATAGGTATAAACTACCTAAATATAAGAACTTGTCTTCGTATCTCACTCGATGGTATCGACACTCTATCAAAGCGAGATAATTATGCTATCACAGCTATGAACAAGTTATTATAGCAGGTTTATATGCCAGGAGAGTTTGCTTATCCGGCCGTTGGATGATAGGCGATAAGAATCTTCGATGAAAATGGTAGAATAGAGGGAAGGCTATCTAGCCAGTTGGGTAGGTATCCCGAGGATCGACTGCCTAATGAATGAACGAGGAAATATCTAGAGAAAAGGCCAAGAGAAGGGAGCCACAGTGAGACGAAGATACTTTTGCAATGATGAGATAGATGAAAATGTGTAAGACATATCATCAAATGAAGAAGTGCCCATCTGATAACTGTCCTAAGACAGTTCCAAACAAGAAGAAAACAACGGCGTGTGTGCAAATACACGTTTTATATTTTTTTATGTAAAATAAATATGTGTGTATATATTTGTGTACGAGGGTGTATGAGGGGTCTCGTATGTGGGTGCGTGCTCGTGTGTAGGCATTATGTGTGCCTGTCTGATTTTTGTTAATTTAGAATTACTATTTTAAAACTAATTGGTTACTCGTGTGTATAACTACTCCTAAAAGACGTAATACACTCACAGATTTTTCAAAACGTCGAATAATTTGATCGGACATAATGAAATACATACCCGATTTTACGAAAATAAGTCATTTCTACAATATATAAAACATTTGCATTATAATTGGTGCGTGATAACAATAAGTCGATAATATTTGAATTAAAGTTGTTGTCTTTATCAAATCAACTCGGAGGCAGAAGGGCGAATGATTCAAAATTAACCGGCCACTCATTCAAGTGTAGAGAGGGCGAAACAGTCTGAGAGCGCCTTGTACACACACTGCGGAGGTTTTGTCACCACCTCGCCAATGATCATTTCCCTAAAGTGCCTTAAGGGCTTCGAGATTTCACCACGCTCGCGCGTCAAAAGGATTAAAGGCTTCCGCAGCGCGTCGTAGGAAGAAAAACCTATTCCGTGCATTTCGATGTACTCCAGACCGCAGGGTCCACGTTTACGTCTCGCAAACGGCTCTGGTGAGATGGCCCGAACTCCAGCCCCCTCCGAGAAAGTGACTCACCCCGAGAAGAATTTATGTGGGGTGATGATGGAGTCACAACCGATAAATGCGACCTGCGGGTTAAGCATCTCCCTACTACGCATTCGCACCCCTGAGTGCCTGGCTACCGCACATGCCGGAAGGAGAAAACGATCGGTTCACGACGTCACATTCCCTCGAGAATGAGGAGGGAGAGCGGTGGAATGGACGATGGGAATTGAGAGATGACACGGGGAAGGAGTTGGAAGGAAGCATGGTTAATGCTCGGAGAGAACTCGAGCATCTGTGACCGCTTTACTCGGCCATTTGAGAAAAAGCAATCGCAAATAATGCGCCAGGAGTGTGAATTCGCTGACTTTGACTTTCTTGGGTACTCATTTATTTCATTTTGTAATAACTCACCTTTTAGCTTTTTTTGACCGTCATTTAAGATATTTTTCCCTGTATTTCACTTATTGCTGTAACGTATACATGTTCCTTGCTCTGAAAATTTTATTAACTAATTTATCCATTAGAATAGGGGTTGTTATACCCTGTGACATAGGCATTAACTGCCATTAGTTTGAGCGATCTGTAAGCATTTCGCTGGACTTTTACAATTCTATTGAACGACAGTGCCTCACTGCTTGGAATATTATCGTGATTTCACCCCTAAACCTTATGTTTAATTTAAATTAAGCTTAAAATGGAAAAGTGGATTTCATAATATTGAATGAAAAGAACATTTACCTTAAATTAATTCATTTACGATCTCTACTCAAACAAAGTAACAAATGACGTTCTAGGGATTAGGTCTACTACTCCAAGCGTGATACGAGGAATTTCCGAGAGGTGGAAAATTGTCAATTCGGCTGTTAATATCGGTATTTTTATTTAAATACGTGAACTTAATTATGCAGAATAGACCTATGTTAACTGACTGCTAAAATTTGACACATTATGTACGTAGTACTGCCTGTGAAAATGTGTCTTCAGTACCTTGCCTGCCTTATTTGCGTCTGGTTGCGATTGTGTCACCGATAAAGCGAATGAGCTTCGACTTTTTTATCGTGTTATTTGATAAAGTTTAAGAAACTAAACTGCCGTTATTTTCCTTTTTTCAGTCTGCCGCCTAGTTTCCAAATTATAGGAGTATAAACATTGAAACTCTTAACCCTTCCGTTGAAGTTCCGTTGGCGAACTCTTCTCCATTTTATTCCCCCAACTTTAATGTTTATCTTTTTTTTCTAATTCTGGAGAACATAACTGCCTTCGTATTCTTCTCATTATTTCTCTCTTATCACACAGATAGCTAAATTGTTCCAGAGATTGACTCTGAAATATTGCGCACCCATTAAATGTTCACCATAGATTTCACTTATTGTAACACTTGTTATATCGTATTGTATATATATAATTTATCTCTAAACACGAGCATTTTTCCATGGTAAAGTTATGTTAGTTACAGTTACCATTATGACCAACCCAGAACGAATTTATTAATATAGATTGATTAAAAAAGGTATACTGTGATTTTCTTGCATGAAATTAGAACATCACACTCAACGAGGTAGAAACTTGAGGAGGACCAGGCAAATGTGAGATAAAAATTATTACTTGATTTTCTAATAGAAGTGAAATTAAGTTAGTGTAACTGTCTCATAATAACCAATACTGAAGGTATATTAAACAGTATATGATACTAAAATATTTAATTAAAAGCCTTTTCGAAATGTAATTTTACAAAATCGGCTCAAATACTTTAATGCTTTGAGATTGTGTGGAGTAAAATGCCAAAAAATCACACAAGCTGAGATAGCTCTACATTAGCGTTTTCAAACTGAACAGGAATTTCTTGAGAAAAATCAAATTAGGGTAATAAGATTTTAAATTTTAAAATGTTAACATTTATAATGTGTTTTGAAAGAAAAGAGATTGGTAACACATGAAGAAAAATATGGATGCATATTCTGTAGTGACTCAAAACGTTCCACACTGATAATATAGCTATTGCCATTGTAAAAGGACTGAAAGAAATGACTCTGCGCAAATTGCATAATGACTACTATGGGCCATCTTAAGATTTGAAATTTACTTTTTTAACTTTATAATTGTGTTAATGAATCAAATGTTTAGAGAAAAAAAATGACATCACTAAAGTTGACATAAAATGTCCCATGCCAGTAAATTCAACGGTGTCAGTCAAAACATATTTACTTTTTCGATGATTGAATGAAATAAAACCTGTCACACTTTTCCCCTCGCCTCCCTAAAACCTCATAAATCCCTACGGGTTCCCAGTGAATTTTATCTGATAAAGACGCCAAGTCATAAGTGGGAAATTACGAACGACTGGTTTTGTTTCATTCGATCATCTCATACAAGAATTTATTAAATATCTTACAATTTATAATACCCCCATGGTGCAATTTTGAGGCCAATTGAACTATGACACGGGAATTGTAATTCCGATGCTTAAGCCATCGCCTTTTTTCCCAATGTCGCGGGGGTTCTGGTGCAATCTCTTCAAAGTGGAGGTCCAACCCCTGAAAAAGCTGATGACAAGCCAAAACTTGTCGGCATACCACGGAGACGAATGCATAACAGGACAAAAATTCCCTGACAACCCTTGAATATCCATCCTAGTCGTGGTTTTCCATCGTATGGTCAAGTGCGACACCTTCGGGAGATCTTGGACGAACGAAGACATATTTACCGATTGAGGTGACCTCCTTCCTCCTCTTCACACTTCCCCTTCCCTGCTCACACTTCTGCGGGAGCTTGATGAGAGAGGGGGAGTGTGATATATATTAAGTATACGTAAAATAGGGAAGAGGTAGGGGAGGGGGGAGAGGGGAGGGGAACGATATGGAAGTTTGCTAGGTGGGTGGCGAGGAAAAGGAGTTTTGAAGTGGACGGAGGAAGACAGGAGATGAAGATAGTCGAGAATGTGAAAGCTCTCGAGGGCTTAAGGAGGAAGAGGGACTTCGAAAATAAACATCTATTTCTGAAATCCCGCAATCTAAAAAAAATGAGGCCATTTTTTCCCCTTCCACTTTCCGAGAGGGTTCGAGATCGAGCTGGCATTTAGTTTGAATTCGTAGGGGGCGACTCGTTTCGCCTCTTTTTCTATCCCTTCATGGTGTGTAAACAAGAAATCTTTCTTCGGTTCTTACGCACTCCCGACTTGTCAAAACACCGATACGCCGACGTTGCTCGAGGAAATGAATTGGGCGCGATGTTTAATTGGCTAAGTGAAGTGTTTATAAGCGTTCTTATCCGTGCCGAGGCAGGAATTCGGGAATATTTTTTTTGGAGACATATTAACCCTAAATAATAACATTTTCACGGTCGCGGGTTCATAGTGATCGTACCAAAATAAACTCGGCAAGGATAAATGTTACTTAAAGCGTATGAGAAATGAATTACAGTCCGGCAATGAAAGTAAATCGATCAACATATCCGAGCTGGCAAAACATTTTGTCGTTATGTGAAAAGAGTTTTTAAGTTCGATTATTTTGGGTCACCACTCAAGCTATCACTTTATGGCTGATTCAAAAAAATAAATCTGCACCGAAAGTGCCCTTCACTAAGGTCATGATGACATTCCTAATAGCTTGGGTTTTTGTCTTTCATGACAATCCAGAGGTAATAACAATTTAATAGCAATAATATTCTCAGGTATAAAATCTTCACAGTGCTTCCCAAATAATTACCAAACGTTGAGACCTTACTTGATACATAAATATCACCCCCATTTAATATAAATATATATATATACATATATATATGTATATATATTTATATTGCTGAGAAAAAAACAAACTTTATACAGCCAATGGATAAGAATATCTGGTATCTTCAATTGAGAGTAGAATGAATTAACCTTAATCAGGAATCCTATGCCTGCTGGTAAACGTATTCACTAACGTTAACGCCTCACCTAAAAAATTTAAAATTGGAATAATTTACCTCCTTGTCCAATTCACCATTTTCCTTTACATTCATTTCCGAGGCGAGTCTCATTTCGGTTATGGATCGACTGGTCAATTTAATTCTTAAGACAAATAATGAAAATCATTAAATGAGTATTATAATATTTTGAAAAGTGCTTTTTATTTAGTCTCCTATTTTCTGAAGATTTGGGAAATACTATATTAATTTCAAAAATTCATCGAGATTTTAAACTATGCGAGCCTTAATTATGTTGACTTGTTAGAGAAACCCAAAAACTGGTTTGCGCAAATTCGGTCAAAGGTTCTTTATCATTCAGTTAACAGCAGGTAATGCTAAAAATGGGTAGTCGCAAGGTTGGGGTGAGGGGGGGCGGTACCCCAGGGCGCCCCTCTTCCGTATAACGTAATGCGGAGGATGGTACTTTAAAAACGCGGTTTTTGTATTAAGAGAGATTAGGATTATAATTACTTACCAAAGTAATTTCAAAAATACAAATTTTCTCGTGATCAGAAAACTAAAATTGAGAATGGTTCAGAACTAATTAGTAAAATGGCAAATAAAAATGACATATTTACGTCAAAATACTTTGATACATTTTTATATGCTTATACACTTTACTTACAAAAATTCAAGCATTTGTTAAATATCAGTAACATACTTTTAAAGAACCAAATTATAATATTTTTACTGAATTTAATTAAAGCCCTGTCAAGTTCTATTAACGTTTCCTAATAAACAAACTAAACCTCTCATAAAACTGTTAAAAGAAACTATCGTATCTTAACTCAATTGGAACCTGATTTTGAATTTTATATCAATCCATTGATTGCAAAATGCCATTGAAGCAGGATGAAAGCTGTATATCATGCTCACCATAAAGCGCTGTTCCACCCATTTAATTTTGCATCAAAACTTTAAACGTTCCCCTGTTACATTCCATCTTTAACTTAAAATTAAGGAGCACCTTTCTCAAAAGAAGGTGCTTCCAGCGTGCTCACGGTCAGCGCTAAAGGACGGCCAGTGAAAATAGATATTCGATATAGGTATATACATAACCATTCCAATATTGTAGCACATAACAAAATTTTCACATTAATCGATTTATAATACTCCATACAAGAAACAGCATTTTTAGATAGTTAGATTGGTAAATATTCACTAAAGAAATTACTTTTTTGTTGGAACCTCAAAAATTAATTCCTTATTTCTGAGTAAAGGCCGTTTCAAAAGTCAGATGTATTTTCCGTGTGAATTCCCAGCCTCATAAATTCTCTAGAAACCTTTTGATTTATGTTGTCAAGCAATTTTTCGAGGACAGAGTTACGCCGAAGACAGCTTTCGTAGATCCTTGAAATTAATCTCTCAAGGCTCGCAGATAACATATTCGCTTCAAGTGGCGCCAGTAGTCGGCGGTTTATCTTCAAAGGATGGGAACAGGAACCGAATTAAATGGAGCATGGAGGGATAACTCACGGAACGGGAGCTCAAAGAAGAGGACTATGGGGAGAAAAGGTTTTGGAAAGCATCAGTTTGAAAGACGACGGTCTTAGCTCAAGATACCTACTGCCCCCGGCAATAGTTTTCCTTTTGACGATTGACGGCTTTCTATACCTACAATAAATATATGGGAAATCAAATAAAATACTATGGAAATGAATTACCTCAAGAGGGTTGTCAGCAGGCATTACAACTTGGTCAAACGATGACATGACTTCCTCTAAGAAAAATCAATAAAATTCGTATGATGGTAGAATACATTCCTTATATTGAACTGTGAAATTTTAAAGCAGATTTCATAAAGCATCTGAAAAACATCTCAGTGAAATTAATAGTAGGTAAGTGTTAATTTCAAATTAACCTTTAAGCATACCTCATCTAGTAAACTTGTTCTTTATTATAAAGCAACATTTAATAGTTGAACAGAAAAGCACATTTTCCAACGTTAATTTATCTGAAGGATCAGTTCAACAGCTCTTATATATTCTTGAGAGGCGTGTTCTAATCCTTGATCATCACAAATAATTAGAGAGGTATCAAAAATATTTTACTTTTAAAGGGACACTTCCGAAGACTATGGAGAAGTGAGTGGATGGATTTCACCAGTGACGTTTGTAAATATTTTACGACGCGAATACACACAATGGGCATACGATGGCCATTTGACCTACATGGGAAGTGCTCGTCCTGAGAAGGATGGGAAAAAAATCTGAAGAGGAGGGTTTAACCCCCGACTCGTCGAGCGACTGACTTCCCGTAACAGTCGGTCGAGTTCGGCGGCCGGGCACGCGAGTGCAGATGGCAGACTACTGTGCCGACCAATCGCCTGCTAATATAGACGAGTAGTAGTAGTCATGCTGGATGAGTGGGAGCAGTCAGTGGGAGGGGCAGGGCGGATGGGAGGCGTCCGTGAACCTCGCCCAGCGGCGGCGGCGGCGGCGGTGGGGAGTTTGCTCACTCACCGTGGCGACGACGGACGAGCCTTTCGCCACCGACTCCGCCACCTCTCCCCGCCCGTCTCCCCCGGCCGCCGCCGCCGCCGTGCCACCGCCGACCCTCCCTCGGCGCCTGAAACAGGCTGCAGGAGAGGCGCCCGCTCACATGCTGAATCTATCACGACCGGGGAAGAGAAATCGCTTCCGTCCACACTCCTTCCCTCGCAAATGAGGCGTCCGGTGTTGCTCATTTTTCCTTCACTGCACGATCACGGTTCTTATACGCAGTGAATCTCTGAGAAACGTGAAATGCACATATACTCGATGGGTTACAATACTAAACGTTTGTGAATTCATTATATGTGAGTTTTCTCAATTTATAACACAATTTACGCATTGTTTTTACTAATTATATTTACTTTTTTCCTATGTTGTATCAGAAAAAAATCACAAAAGTTTACCAATTAAAAAAAATATATTATTGATCGTCTATAGATGAAACAAAGGTTTTCAATGGGCCCGGACACATAATGCATAAGTACCCAAAGCCATTGTTCTATAAGGCGTAGTTACCTTGTGGGTGGAATTCCGTTATTGACCTGGGGCTCTCGAGTTAAAAATCTCGGGTGATGCCTTCGGGTAACTCATATACTGTGCGATTTTCTGTTCAGGATATGCTTACTAGTGGAAAACAGGTGATGTAACAGGGAATGAACCCTAAAACCCCTTCCCTAAGTGTTCGTCTGGATATAGTTCAAGGCGAGCTATATCCTCACCTTTCAATTCCAGCCTTCGAGTTGATTGCCGTGAGTCCCCGATAGGGCCGATAGCTGGGGAAACTTGGAAGTAGCCACTGGGCTTAGTCGTGGGGTTACACTACGGAAAAGGGAAACGGAAGTGGCGGAGTTCGAACAGTTCCCTCAGAGTGAGGATAACGTAATAATAACTTACTTACGGAGATTATCCTTGCTCTGAGACAGTTTCTCGTTGAAAACAGGCTCGATGCACTATCGGATAACGGCTCAACGAATCCTGCGTCGTGGGATGTGTCACTGAGTGGTAGTGGCGAGAGAAGGGATTAAAACACTTAAAATAGGGAGCTAAGGCGTTTAGCGGCCCCGTTGCGTGCCAGGGGCTGTCTGGAAGATTCCCGAGGATCTGACACACGGGCGTCCTCTTGCTGTGCGTACACCAGGAGCGGTCAATGGCATGAATTGTTTAAAGTATTAACATTAATCCCCGAAACCGAGGGTCTAGTTTTGCATCACTCTACGCGTTATCGAAAATCTCTTTGCACCAAGTAGTTAACAACCAACGGGAGGAAATAGAAGTAAGATCTTTTATACGATCAGTCACCAGTCAATGAGAAACGATTTCACATGTCGATATGAATGATGCGATTAATGATGATAAATATTTCTATGAAGGAAAGGTATCGGTCGTTGGTGATTCATACCATCTTTGCTGAGCCTAAAGCAACTGTAGAAAGCATACTAAAGACCCAGATAAAACTATACCACTGAATGATTAAGACATTTGATGATAAACAAAATAAGTATTTGATGATAAACAAAGACTTATTGTTATAATTTTTAGAAATAACAAGCAATAAAGACATTGAAGCATCATGGAAGTCATTTATAGAAATAGCATGCCATGGGATCGATATGTTCCTCCCCTCCAAAACACAAACATGATAGTAACCTCCCCCATTGTTACCTATAATAGTGAAGTGAGACGGGAAGCTGAAATAATTACATTCCAGGTTAAAAAAGGCAACCATCTCCAACGATAAATCACTGGAGTTGAAAGAGAAGGAAAAATACACCATCATTGCACGAAAGGATCTTGCGCTCTAGATTATCTCAATTTAAGAAAAAATTATTGGGGAATTACTGGACAAAAAACCCAAAGGCTTTTTGGCCTTAAACTTGGGAGTTACAGGGTAAACGCCAAACCGTTGAGACATTAGAGAATGAAAATGGCGAAGTATTTTTAACAAATTTTTGAGCAAACATTTTTTTAAGTGTAAGACTGCGATCACTCACGACCAGTCGAAAATCTCTATTGAGTCAATGAACCGATGAGTGACGTCATCATAAATATCAAGGGATTGATTTAACGACTACTGATTATAAGAGCTACCACATCTCAAGCGTCAGAAGGGATCCTAGCACAAGTATTGAAAGAGTTGGAACCAGAAATTACACCCTTTACGGAAAAAATATATACCTACTAAGTCCTTATCGGAAGTTAAAGTGCCGCAAGACTGGTAAATAGCCAAAGTCACGTTTACAAAAGGGGAAAGAAACAGGATCCCGGGAATTACCAACCAATGTCTTTCCTTCTTTGAGAGTGCACCTAAATAAAATATTGCTTACAATATTAATTACCATGCATTAAATCTCAAAAAAATATTAAATCTATAATTGAAGCACACAACATTTCCCTAACTATGTGGGAATGGTAATTCTTTTGTTCTCAAGTCTTGAAACAAAACATTCACTTTTCCAGGGGATAGATCTCTTGTGCTAGAGGAAGATCTCTTGAAGCTAAACAAATCATAGAAATACAATATATTTTAGAATGTTTTAGTTATTATAAGTTATATATATATTTAATTTAGTTAATATGTTTATATTTATAATATTACTGCTGTCAGTAACTTCATTAAAATTAAAATAATCCAAATGAATTAACTTTGGCGCAAAAATTCCAATGGTTACTTGAGGGTATTTATTATTGTTTTCAAAGCATACAATTTGATATTTAAAAATTCCTTTTTCATCATACAAGTTGAGCCTTCTTCATCAGCGTTTTGGCAGTAATTTTCCCAAATAATTCCTATTAGTGAACGGTAAGTGAACATCAAGCACAGTCTTATGCAGCAGAAAATCTCCGACAGCAATATTCTGATAAAGGGGAGTTATATAATTCAAAGCTAAAACGATAAAATTAAAGTATCATCAATAAAAAACGCTGAGTGTAAATTTTTCATGACGAAGTCATTTAGTTTAACCGGAGGCATTTTTCATAAGCTTAAGTTAAGATGGTTCACCAACTCGTGTTACTGGTGTCATCGCCAACCATGTACAAACTCAAATCTAGATTGACTTAAATATTTCAATGATGATTTCAATATTTCAATGATTTCAATTCCTCTCATAGGTACATAGGGACAGATTAATTGTATTGTTTTCACTTGCTCGATATCATAAAAATATTCTTTCAATGATAATTTCAACACGGTACACATTTTTAAAGATTTAATACAGCAGAAGATGTGCTTCATTATTATGGTTATAGTGTCTACTTACTCTGTTGGCCTAGGCCTTTCTCGGTCTTGCTTCTATGCCTCGAGTCACACTAGTTAAAAGTGCAAGCCAATAAATGAGTCCCCAAATCCAGATTCAGCCTCGATGGATTCAAATATACCAATTTCAGCGTTTCTCCAACAGGAAGACTTACACGCAGGTATATAAGAATGCAGGCTTAGCAATTAATGCAGTTTCATCTTCAAGTAGGCCTTTTTGGAATGGTGAGAGTAAAGCACCTGCAGGATGAAGCCAAATCCTGATAATTTTTTATACACGCTATAATTAGTTTTTCGTGCACATCTTGACTTTGCGAAAATAAGATGTGCACCAAAACTAATTATACAATGTATTTACAGTTAAGAAATGAAGCATTTATAAATTATCAAGTCCACTTCTCTACTGGCTCACAACTGTTAAGGTATCTTTAGGTCAATTATTGTGTGAGGCATGCAAAGAATACATCCAAAAATTCATACAATGGAGTTTCATCTTAAGAGGACACAAATATTTTTTTTAAGGAGCGCCATTCCGACTAAACTCGAAAGTAGTCATAGCAAAATCATTTTTTGTAACTCATTGAGAAAGCCATAACTTGATGGAACGACGTCACAAAATATTTATAGGGTTTCTTAACCAATGTATTTTCTAGACTAAAATTTCTACAGCACAGAACCGGTTTCGAACAATATATCGTCATGGAATTCGAATATCGACATCAGGTTATGACTGATGGTTTTTAAAATGAAACGAGCATATTTTATCATATTTTTATCCAAACAATTCAATAGGATATTCTCGAAAACAAAACCAAGCTTATTGGTTAAGATGAATTGAAAAATAAAATCAAAGATGCATCTTTTAACCACAGTCCTTCCATTTAATTGTTTTCCATAAATCAATACAAAGTAATCAACCCGAAGGTCGATTTGGTAGGTGAGGTCAGAGCTCTTATATCATTTTTCTCATTTTCTGATGCCGATTTTTCTCATTTCAAATGCCGATGACAAATTGAAATTGAACTGAGGCATCGAACCTGCTCAGCATTCTACCCACTGGACTACCGCTCCCCTGGTTTCTATAATAAGTATATTAAATTGTAATTATAAAAATATTGTTGACTACTTCTCGTGACGTTCTTCGACAGACTGAATATTGGTTAACCATAACACTTTAAAAATATTTAATTTTATTAAATGATGAAAAATACCAATATTATGTAATCAACATGGAAAATAGTCAATCAATGTGTCAAGCCACACTCACCTACAGATAGGGTGATGAGAGTACATTTCATAAGGTAATTTATCCAGATAAATATACGAGAATGCTTACATCGTGTTAGCCATTTCAGTGAACGACAATTATAACCAGTTAATGCATCCCATATCTTTCTAAATTGCCACAAAATTAAAAACATGTTTGCCAAACGAATATTTGCCGTGAATCCTTTAAGATAAATTGATTGGTATGTTTTAAGATGCCTCTGAAAACGTCTTGCATTGATATTCTAGTTGATATGCCACGGTACGGTAAAATTTATACCACATAAATTCCAGTCTCAAAAAAGTAATAAGAGAGTTGTAGCAGGATCAAAGCTAGACAATTTTAAACCAGAAGATAGCTTTCGAAGGCTTTGTGTTATCATTAAATGCCGATGTCGAATAAAAAGTATTTATCGTTTAAAGTCAATGGACTAGTGGTTCCCATACCATAAATGCAGGGACGTTGAGGGTGTCAAATTTGATACTAAAATGGATTATTGATCATGACATCAATACGTTTATTAACTTGAATTCCAGAATTTGATAAATAATCAAATTAAGCTGAAGATTTCCGACTTCAGATGTTCTAAAGTCGCAACATTTTTTTTCTGCCATTTAATTAGTAATGCACTGAACGTTCGGCTACTAACCGAAGGACCCGAATTCAAATCCTGGTGACGCCTCTGGAAACCTCCAGCTCCACCCAAGTTGTGTGCTTGTGTTGTACCAGGTCTCCTGGAAAATCGTAGGTGGTGCAACAAAAGGTCCTTCTGCTGATATGCGTAAATTTAACACGAACTTAGAGCGAGTCGAGCTCGATCCTCACCTAACGAACTATAAAATTTTGACGATGGAAATAGTTGAGAAAATAATTATGTATTACCAAACTCATTTTAATGGATATATTTTCATCAGTTTTCTTATAATGGAGAAATGTTTACAGAGAATAAAGGGTCACGTAATATTTTTAAAGAATCGTCCAGAATCAACCTGCGACGAACTGCCTACAATAATTTCAGAATGCCATTGGACAACATTTGTTGAACGTCTTAGACTTGGTAAGCTATAAACTGTTACAAGCTATAAACTGTTACAAGCTATAAACTGTTACAAGCTATAAACTGCCACAAGCATAGAATATGAAAATTAAACAACTAGAAAATATTTAGCTTCTCTGGTTTTCTAGAACACGATATTTACTCAAAGCAATAAAGAAAGGAACCAGCTTTATAAATTTACTGAGGGTAGAGCCAGGTTATGTCGCCAATGTGAGGTTGATGAACCACAGATCTAGAATGATGGTGGCTGTTTATTTGTGTCAAACTATGGGTGTGGTTCATTGGTCTACTTTTTGGCATTTCGAGAGCGTAATACATTCAGCCATAGAATGTTAATTTTCTCAGTCAGCATTGTTTGTTTTTTTTCAAATATGGAAAGAGAGATAGCCAAGAATGAAAACTTTGAATTAAAAATACACCGAAAAGAAAATTCTTGACTCGGAGGAGTTACGGTGCATTAAACCATGGTACCCTCGATTATTCCTGACTAATAAGTTCACTTAATGAGGACGAGATATCATATTTAATTCAATGACGTATAAGCGTGTATAGCTGCCGTGGGTTTATCCATGTCACTTTATAATAATTTTATTTGAAAGAATTCAACTCTCTCAATGAATTCTGATGAAATTGCATACAATTGAGTCATGTTTTTGATTTAGATGAAATCTAATTTTAATAGCTCGCAATATAAAATTCGACTTGGGGATATTTTTGTAACAGCTTACGCGAAGTGCACAGATTATAACTAACATGAGCTCACTACGAATAAATGCAAGAATGTGCCACAATATTTTGAAAAATTAACCCAGAAACTTTCCAAGGGTATCTTCACAATTTTCATTCATCTTGCTGAAGCATTAAGATTTTAAAAATACTAGTTTGATTCCAAAATAGCCAACTTTTTCTGGAGTTGAGTTCCACCGAAATCTTTGCCTAAGGATACATTTTTCGTACAATTTTTTATTGCACTGTATACTTTTATTCCTATATAAAATAGGTGTTTGCATACGAACATGATCACGCAATTATTTCGTCGAGCAGAACAGTATAAAGGAAGAGCAACGGTATTGGACATCAACTTAATCCCGAATGGGAACAAATCAAATATAATTGATTTTAATATAGAACCTAATTGCAGAATGAAGAAAAATACTTCTTGGAAGAGCTCTGACACACACCGGGAACAATGTTACCTTATTTTTCGGCTTTGAAGATGTCCAAGCATATCGGATCGAGACATTAGAAAGAGCTTGACATTTGGCACGAGACGAAAGCCAAGTGTCTTATTATCAGTTAATTATATTTGATCCTGTCTCATTATCACCACCTCGGGCCTCTTTACAAGACTAGAGTATCCGCTATAGTTGATACGAAGGGAGAAAAAGATGAAAGCGGGATGAAGAGGGACCCTTTTTGAAATCGTCTCGGTTAATGTGTTTAAGAAATAAACCCTTTTCACGTTTCTTCTCTCCGCCCTCCACGAACCGGGTGCCTTGACAGCCACTTGGAATGATACCCGGGGAAGCCACGACGGATTAGAGATGAGACACCGACGATGATGGAGCAAAGGTGACAGAGAGAGGGGAGAGAGAGAGAGAGAGAGACGTGGGCGAAGGAGGAGGCGGGGTGAATGAGAGGATTTGGGGGTGGGGA
>LYUA01001492.1:35556-55162 GCA_002093875.1 Calopteryx splendens
ATATATATATATATATATATATATATATATTATATATATATATATATATATTGCTTTCAAAAGAATCAGATTGAGTTAAGAAAAATTCATTAACTGAGTATGCATGATACATGATGATCTTAAAGCGGCCATCTATTGTTGGACTGCTATTTATTTTATAAAATATGTGATATTTGTAAGTGTAATGATGCACTGTTTTTATTTGCAAAAAATGTGAAATTCTGTTTATTTGGAAGTCATTGTAACTAGGTACATATAATGTATATTTTGTTTAAAATTGCATTTTTTTACCATCCGATGAAAGACATTTTCTTATTTGTTGTACCTGATTTTGCTTACACTAATTATTCTTTTTCTGTTGCTTTGTTCAAAATATTTTTCAATGAGTAATTCTTCTTGTCATTAATTTTTTGTTTTCATTTTTCAGGCCAAAGTTATGAGGAATTTAAAAAATGTTGATGCTAATGGAGTGGGACAATCTAAGGGATATGCCTTTGTGTCATTCTCCAAACATGAGCATGCTTTGCAAGCCTTGAGAAATATTAACAACAATCCTGACATATTCTCTCCTGACAAGGTATGTAAGGATTTGGCTTTCAAACATTGATTAAAATCACCTTGTGATCAACCAGTAGTCATTTGTTTTTTGATAAGTGTTTTGTAAATGCAAATAAATAATCATGTTTTTCAGCTTGTAATAAAAAACTTTTTCTGGTTTCAAATTTCAGTCAATTTTCCATAATTTACAGTATTTCTTAATATGGTTGTGCAATAATACTTGCCTAATACTGAATTATAAACATATAAGCCACCTGTGAGTTTGCTAACTCTTGTACATCAGTGACTTAACATTTGACTATTGTGTCACATATTGTTTGCACATTAAAACCTCAAATTTACATACCCAAAATTTACATAATGTTTTAATGGTCCAAATAGTCTAAATCAAAATCAATCTAGTAAGAACCTCAAATTTACATTACTTAATCAGGAAATTAAGAAAAGTTACACTGCCCTACGGAGATTACAAGCTGATATTTATCATATTTTTCAGATTTTGTTCATAACTGTTATTTTTATGTATATTAGTTCATTGATGTTATTTTTTACTAATAAATTGGTTTTTAAGGCATATGCCAATCAATTTTTTTATATGCTCATCATAGAAGTTATGTTTAAGTTTGAAATGTGAAAAACATTGTTTTTGTTTTTCCGGCATCTGTTTTTTATTATTCATCTAAAAAAATACCTCAGCAGCTGAATGGCATAAGTTATCATATTATTTCGTTTTAATTTTGTAAAAATTAAAAATCGTGTAGAGCTGGAAATTTTGCAATAAATAATGTAAATGTGGAGAGCAAGTTTCGGAAACTGAATATTCACTGTTCATATCTTAGCTCGATAGAAAATAGAACTCTTCAACAATAGGAAAATTGCTTTCCACATTAAATTGCTATTTCATAGCATTTTAAAAGTAATTAGTCAATTAAAAAATATTAATATCTCTTAAATCCTCTCAAATGTGTTACAGTGAAGGTGACAATTTAAAAGTTACACAATCTTCATTTAGTCTTTGAGGACCTCAGTGGTTTGGAATTTATCAAGAAATAGTGTGCATTTTCGATAGTGAGGAGCACATCGTTGAAATATTGGCATTGCTATTTTATGTCGATTTCATGCTGGTCTCTTAATTCCATCTAAGAATGTGAGAAATGCCACAGTGGAAAAATCATTCATTCATAACAGGATTTAAACCCAGATCTCTTGATGTCTGACTTGAGCGCTTCATCCAGTAGAGCTACAGAGTTGTGAAATGCCTTAAAGCAATGGAGGTTCAAATCATAGTGTAGGCAAATGATTATTCCTCTGTGAAATTCCTCGAATTTGTATGCAGTCAGTGAATCCTCTTAAATTACTGCCATCTCCTGAAGTTTCTTTGAATCTACATATGTATATAAGGAGTTATACTTAATTTTTCAGTATTACCTAGGTCTTATTGTGCCTGCTTTTACAAACAAATTGTTGGTGTTTTATTCATTTTTGTTTATAATGCTTTGAGTTGTTTAATTAATAAAACATCTAAATGGACTTGATATATTTTTTACTCAATTTTGCATATTTTTTCACTGGTCTTCTCCAAAACATAAATTAGTGGTTTTACTGTGTCTTTCTCCATACATTATATATAGTATTATATTAGTATGATATTAAATATTGCCCATTTAAGAGAAACATAGAGTTAAATCCAAATCTTTTATAAATGGGACTTGAAATATTAAGGATAACTTGAGCATTAAAGTTTGCAAAAATTGATGTGGACCATTTTCGTGTGGCTGTGGTCAAAAGCTAGGAGAATAATTAGAAAAAGGTCACACTCTGAATATTTTTGGCAAGGTAAATGCAAATGAACTACCAACCATTTAATTTTAAATTGTCAAGAGTTGTCTTGGAATGTCCCATACCTAATTATAAATTGAAACTGAAGGATAAAAAGAAATATTACAATCTAACTATATTTTAAAATGAGATATTCATAGGAAACAGAAAACCGGGAGCCATGTAGTTTATATGTTGATATAACTCCATGTTTATTTTTATGAAAATTATCCATAAATGAAGTAAACTGTTGATATCCAATGTTGCATTAAAATGTTTTCCTCTTGTAGAGACCAATAGTGGCATTCTCAATTGAGAACAGAGAAATTCTAAATGCCAGGCAAAAGCGACTCTTGAAAAGTCAGGCAATGAACCCATTATACCAAGGGAACCAGAAAAAATACTCTGCTGGCTCTGGAAACACAGACAAACGAAGTCGTAAGAATTTTCAGGGTGCCAATGCAAAGGAATCTTCAAATGAAGACAATGTCCCAAAGTATGGTGGATTAACTGGTAAACCTGGTGCAGTTTCATTACGGTCTCGTAAAAAACTTCAGGGTCAGTTGAAAACTCATGTGGAGAATGTAAAGAAAAATAAGCAGAAAAAGAAGGCACTTTTGCAGCAACCTAAAGTACGGAAAGTTTCTGATGCCAGGATGCAACCTAGTCTGGTATGTATAACTATAATTTGTAAACCCTCAACCTGTGGTAGAATTACATTTTATTTCATTGTTTTAATTCATTCAATTTTTAATGGGTAATCTGTGAGGCATATAAAAAATATTTATTAAAACTGAAATATAGATAGCCGCATTCCCATCTCATATCCTTATAACAAATTTTAAATTTGATAGCATGTATTACCCATTGAGAATTGGTGATTTGGCATAAATTGGAACATAGTACAATATAAGACACATCATTTAGTTATAATGCATCAAAGAAAAATCAAATGAAAGAATAAATCACACCATTTAAAAGTAACACAAAAAAATCATGCATATTTAAATAGAAATGTATAGAACATGGGGTATCATTCTTTGTCATTAATAAAATCTGTTACACTAAATTTTTCTCAGATAGAAACAACTGCTGCATTTTTTAAATTTATCTAAACTTGTTACCTATTTCTTTGCACATTTGTGGCAGCTTATTCTATAGTAGCATATTGGCTTGGGTCCTAGGCCCACTGCTTCTGTTTTATTTTAGTGAATGTAAAGGTTAGAATGAGTTCAAGTTTGGTAGCTATGGATTTGAGAATTTTGTTGATATTCTGATATGTGCTGTTTTGTATGGGTGACTGGGAAAAGTATACCATAAGTTGGGGCGAGTTCAGACATTTGGACAGAGATCGGATGATCTCGACGGCTGGTGCTTACATTTGTTTTTTCCTAAAGCCCTCATTTTTATACAATTTAATCATGTCTCCTAAATGAAGATATATACAATGTAGCATATTACCAAAAAAAAGAATGATCTGCTACTTCTCATAATAGTCAAACCAATAAGTTTGTAGTGAGACGTTTGGGTGAAATTTTGCATCACTGAAAAGAAAATACTGAAGTACTACTGTAGAAAACTAAAAGCATTTCACAGAACTGTAACATAATCATATGCTAAATGAATGATTATTCTTATCGTAGGAACATTAAAATGAATTTATTATTCCCTTTGGACACAGAAGTGTTTACTTTGAAGAACAATGCAAATACATCACCAATGTCTGAACACACCCCACTTGGTGGGGTGTGTTTGGATGGTATTTTTTAATATTTTCCAGAATGATGGATTATATTGCATGATTTTTTTCTGATCACAATATTTCAGAAGGTTTAGTTATTTTTAATTATAGTTTTCATGCATATGCGAAAATATACTGATTCATGAAAAAATGTCCAAACTCGCCACATCTTACTGTATATATAATAATAATGGTTGGAGATCAAGATCTTAGAGTAATCGGAGGGATGGTGAGGTTGAAAGTGTAGAGGTAATGATGCCAATAGCCTTAGAACCTTGTGAAAATAAAAAGATTATCCTGTAATCAATCTATTTCTTTATTTTAATCACCACCCTGTTATTACAATTTTAAATAAAGTCTGTCTGCTTTGATTTTTAATCATCTACCATTAAAAAATCCTTTATTGACATTTTATTTTTGGTGGACTCAAGTATAATAATGAACCGATCTCCAAAAGCTTTGGAGGATGTTGGCATACTAAAATTAGCAGTTTATTTCGCTATTTTTACGGTTAGTGAAGTGATTGAAACTGATTAATATCTTATTCACACTCTGCTGTTACAGGAAAAGAAGCTCAAAAGGAAACTGAAAAACGAAGATGAAGATTTTACAAACCTAGTGAAAAAATACAAAAAACAACTGACTTCTAATGTTCAAAAGTGGTATGAGTGATGTGGTATAATAATGTGTGAGAAGTTATTGATCTTTTTCTTAAACCATTTATTCCAAGTTTTATGGATTTGTTGAAAGTTTTTGTTACTGAATGTACAATGTGTGGGGAAGATGTCTTAAACTGTGAATGAAATATTTTTAATAGAAGTCTTTCATTTTTAGAAAGTCCATTACAAATCAACAATATACCCTTGCAGTTTGTATTTGTCAGTTGCTGAGAAGAATTTAGATTGAGGTTGTAAGTGATCAGGTTTTCCTGGCTAATTGCTGACATTGAAGTTCATTCTAGGAAGATGAAGCATCCTAAATCCAGCAATAAGATGGTATATTATGAAGGAGTTTACAACCTTACTGTTGATTTTTTTAGTTTTACCCCTTCCAAGAACTATCTAATAACCAGCATGCTCAATCCATCACTTCATTTTCCCAAACATGGTTTTTCATTATTTGATAAGGATGGGTTTCAATATTTGGATTTAATGAGTGCAATTACAACCAGCATAGTTTTCTTTATCAAAAAAGAAGTTAATTTATCTAAGTAATTTATGTGGAACTTACATTATTGCAGTCCTTAGGATTTTTGAATATTGACCTTTAATTACAGCATTTTCCATCTGTGTTCCTTCGCTCATGGATATCCCTTTTGGTCTACTTATCATGTAAATATTTACATTGTACCTTTAAAATCGACTGATGGCATGGACTGTGTCTTTCAGGATGAGATACTTTCTATCTCAGGATAGCTAGATAGTTGCAGGATTAGATAGAAAGACTCTTTATATAATACTCTCCCCAACTCCCATTTTCTCATTCCACCATTTACGTATCATTTATATCCTCATCATCATCTCTGCTCTGATTTGTAGTTTTTAGTTATTATTTATTTACCATTCCTACTGTTTACTCAACAATACTTTAAATGTATATTAAAGTTGACAATGTGATCACTTGAAGAAAGTGACATCATCAAACATATTCAGTGATAGGACTTTCACTTGCTTCATTTGGAATTTTTCTTTTGATTGATGAGGAATGCTAGCATAATTATATTTTCAGAGAAACTCAAACTTGTTGCATACTATATTGAGGTGCTCTAGTTATTTTGTAGTAACTGTCGTTGTAAATGTGACATATGGTGACCTGCACGAGTCAGTACACTCAACCTTGTGTCCCTCCACAATGTCTGGACCTAGATGGCAGAAACTGCAGGACCAGTGAAATCCGATCTTTAAATTCACTTCAAGTTATTTTTAAATTACTCATGAGATATGCAATGTCAATTGCTCCTAAATGCTTTTTGTTTTTAGTTTTGAACTCTCAAGCAGTGAAACCGGTAGAAGCTGCTCAAGTGTTTCCCTTTTGTGAGAACTGCTATTAAAAAATCATTATTTGCTGAATTATTTTGGATATTTCCAGATAACTCCCAGATTTTTCTGTATCTTTGCTTGTGATGAAATTTGGACCTGATGTAAGTTTGTATTAAGTTCTTTATTCTGTAATGCTCTATTGCTCTCTTACAAGAGTCATTTCCTCATCTCAAGCCATGGTCCCTTACCTCCCTTAAATACATACCTCCCTTCTCCCAATATAGCATTCCAATTCACCTACACTATAAGACTTCTAGTAAAATTTCAATTTTTTTCCTTGAGTTTCTCAAACACACTACCTTCCATCGCAGCAAAGGAGAAAATATTAACATTACATTTGCACAGTAGTAAATTGGACCATTTTGAGCATCTATGCATTGTTTAAATATCTTAGTGTAATATTTATTTAACTTAGAGAACTTATTTAGAAAAATGTCTCCAAGTTGACCAGTTTTAACATAAAATGTTATCCAGGCGTTAAAAGATAATATTCAGTGAATGTTGAATAGACATTTGTGAATATTTAGAATTTAGTTGGTGATAAGAATCCACAAAATTCCCTTATATATTTATATATACTGCATCATGTATTAAATGAACATTTTGAGTGTATCAAATCTATGATTTCCAAGGGTAAGATTTATAAAAATTAAATAAATAGATAAAGTAATTTCTTTGGATTTTGCCTCAGCTGCCAGAGGCTTCTTCTTGGATTAATGGGTATGTGTGGTTACTTAATATACAGTGGCCTTCAATTTTCCAAACTAAATATCTCAGCCCCTCCTTGATCACCATCACAGAGTAGCCCTCTGCCAATGCATGCCACCATATATGTATATAAATTGACAACTTCCACTCGCACCCATTTATCCAAGAAGAAGCCTACATTGTCAGAAGAAAAGTATTCAGTGCCACAGATAGTGATAATGATAAAATCCCATAAACCTATTTAATGTATTTATATGAACTCCAAAGAATGTGATTAAAAGAAAATTACTGTCAAAGACAATGCTGAAAGCTGTTTATAAAGCCATGAAAAATACAATTTTTAGCTTCTCCCAGTAAAACTATACATGTACATACTACAAAGGTGACATTTATGTAACATTATTATAATAATTTTACTGCTTTTATATTAAGCAATATTAGGAATTCAGAAATTTACCTCAACCATTTCTTGCTTCATCAAAAAACAGAATAGGATTGCAATTTATTTCTGTTATTGCATTATATTAGTATCAATAAGGTGCAAAAAAGTATGGGGTCTGACAAAAATGGATGTATTTCATGCCCAGCAGTGGGATGCAAGGCCTCAACAGTAGTCATTACACCAAATCCTTGCACAGCTGAATCGAGAGCTGTAGTAAAGAAGAGGAATGCAGCTGTCAGAAGTGGGTCTTGGAATAATTATGCTGGGAACATGGAAGTTAGAAAGCATCAAATAGGGGATGGAACAAGTAAAAATTGATATGCTAGGCTTGTGTGAGGTGAAAAAGAAGGATAGTGGGGATTATTGGAGTGATAGTTAGAAAGTAATATTCAGCTGAGCAGTCATGGAGTAGCAGTGGTATTAAACAAAAAGCTTGGGAGACAAATAATAAATGTAGAGCAGGTGAACTAGAGATTGAAGCAGAACCAATGAACAAGGTTTACAATGCCAAAAGTGCTCATATGGATGAAGTGGTAGACATTGTATACAACCAACTAGAGGAAAACTGGATTGTGATGGGGGACTGGAACAGGTTGGTAGGTGAAGGAGAGATGGGAGTGATGTAGAGGAGTATGACTTAGGAATAAGGAATGACCATGAGGAGAAAAAAAAATTTTGCTGGAGGAATGCCTTAGTTATAACTAATATCTGGTCTAAACACCACAACAGATATATGTTCACATGGAAAAACTGGAGATTCGAAAATATGTATTTTAGGCAAACATTATGGTTAGGCATAGATTTAGGAACAGCATTATCATGTCATACTGTAAGTAGTACCAAAAAGCAGTGAGAGTATTATGAGTGAGGACAAGCAGATGTGTAATGTAGAAGAAGAGTGGGAACTGCTCAAAGAAGGGATTATTAAAGCTGCAGACAAAACAATTGAAAAGTTAAATAAAAGAGGATGAGAGAACTCTGGCTTGCTGAGCAGATGATTAGGAAGATAGATGAGGAAAGGATAAATGTAAACACAATTAGGAAGAAGGATGTACAGAGAGTTAAACAACAAACTTAGGTGAGAAACAAATAAGGTAAAATAAATGTGGTGGAAGGAGTAGTGTGATGGCATGTGGAGTCTACATAAACAGGGTGGAATATGTCCACTACAGGAAAGTGAAAGCACTGGCAGAAAGTGAGAAAGGAAAAGCTGTGCTAACTTAGAGATACAGCAGGAAAAGTGTTAATAGAATCAGGAGAGATTCAGGCAAGATGGAAAGAAAACATAAAAGAACTATATGGTTAAGACATGTGGGCTGGGGCATAGTAAGAGAATGTGATGTCGAAGAGGATAGGTTAGGTTCTGGAATACTAGATTGTGATATGGAGAAGACATTAAAGGAAATGAAATTGAACAAGGCTGTTGGGGTAGATAATTTCCCTGCAGAATTACTAAAGAATTTAGGAAAACAGAAGGAAGAGTTTTTATGGGGTCGTTCACTGCATTAGTAAGGGTGGAATGTGGCCAGAAGACTTTTTAGATCAGTATTAATTCCCATCCCAAATAATAGAAAAGCAGCAGTATGTGAGGACTATCGGGTAGTAAGTTTGATTTCGTATGCAGAAAAGGTAGTACTAATGATCATTAATAAGAGGATGTAGAAGAATCCATATGATTACTTGAGAGTGGATCAGTTTGGGTGAGAGGGTTAGGGTCACATGTGATGCCATAGCAGTAATGATGTCACTGATGGGAATATTGAGTATAATCCGTTTATATTTTTCTGCTTCATAGATTTTTTTTGGAAACATCTGATGAATATTTTGCAGAAGATTGAAGTAGGGATAGGAGGTTTATCCGAAATCTGTACATGTCCTGGACTGCACAAGTGAGGGTAGCAGATGGAGAAACAGGGTGGGCAGTGATAGTCCAGGGTGTAAAACTGGGTTTTTCATTATCACTTATTCTTTTAAATGTACAGATGGTGGAAATAGTAAGGGAGTTAGTGAAAGTAGGTGGGGAACATCAGATTTGTAGACAATCTACCTTTATTTAGCCAATCAGCCAAGAGGTTCTAGTCATTGCTGAGCTCACAGCAGAGTCAGTGTGATAGGTAGTATGGAATGAATAGAACAGAGTAAAACGAAGGTAATGTATTACTTGAGATATAGGAAGTCTAAGTTAAACATTAAATTAGGAGGTCATATACTTGATCAGGTAGAATGTTTTAGCTAGTTAGGTAGTGTTTTTTATACGAAGGTGGGGAATGTGGTAAGGATGTGAGAAGAAGAATCACCTAAGGCATAGACACTTCTACCAAAAGGAAAGAATTTATGACTAGGATGTAAAGAAAAAAATTACCGAAGACTTTGCGGAAATTTATTCACATATCTTGTTTTATAGTTATGGTTCTCTTAATTTGTAGCAAGAAGTCTTTGGACATAGTTTCCACCATCATAAATCGTTATGCGAAAGTATTATCACATTGTACATGATTCTTTGATTTAATATACAAGTAGCATATTGTATCTATCATCTTAATTCTAACTTTCCCTAAAATACGTATATCTCATAGCTCTAGATTATGATTTTTGATGTCTACCAATAAGCTCCAATGTTGCATAATTGTCAATCTTTTTACAACGCTGGTTTTGCATCCCATAAGCTTTAACTATTTGAGTTGTATAATAGGAAATTATTTTTTAAGTCCAATTTTCTTAAATGCTTTTTGCATATCGCGTAACATGATCGTTAAATTATAAATAAACTACAAATACATATATCACATTTTGAATATTCGCGTTTGTGATAATCTTCCTCTGATTTCGATTGTTTTATGATTTCGATTCCCTATCGAATCATACGTATCGAAATTTTAGGAATCGGAAGATTCACACGTGCTGCAGTTGAAATGTCTGTAAACATGTGTTAATTGGTGTGTTTTGGTTATATTTTAGTGTTTGTGTTCTGATTCAGTTATAATGGTGAAGCGTAATAATAATCGTTTGCCCAGCAATCTTCCCCAGCTCCAGAATCTCGTGAAAAGAGATCCACTGTCATATAAAGATGAAGTATGAGTTGGTTTTTCTACTTTTCTAAGAAAGTATTAATTTCTTTCACACATTTAATGAGTAATTTTTGTTGGCAGTTCATTCAGCAGCATCGTCATTTTCAATCGACCCTTGAAGTATTTCGCCTCAAGCCGGACCAGTATAATAAAAACTTGGATGACTTGGTTATGTTTTTAGCACAGGTACGAGAAAACATTTCCTAGTTGACGCTTGTAATTTCTTATTATCATTATCTCTTACATTTATGTATATTATGAGCAAACTATTTGATATTTTAATATATACACTAATTCACTTTTGTATTTGATCGCGAAAAGAGGCGTTGCGTGAACCAAAGGTAAAATTATGTCATGAGTTACCAGTGAAGTTGACCTCGTATAATGTGCCGAATAATAGCATGTTGAATCTGTAGATATATGAGTTAAAATACGTGTCTACATGGTTTGTAAATGGCCAGTTTGCTTTGGAAGAATTGAACCCTATTCTTTGTCGTTATTTTTGAACCCTTGAACATTACAGCTAATGTCTTTTTGCTTCTAAGCCAATTCGTTTATTTGTATTGGTTCATTTTCGACGAAAGGTGCAATTGTCTATTTTTTAATCTTTCGTCCCAACAAACATTCTTTTACTGTCTCTCTTACTATGTTAATCATTTTATAATTTGTGGTTGTGCATCAGTAACCTCAAGTTATTATTAATGTACATTTAAGTATTGAGTTACGTAGAAATTTAGCTACAAAAATAGATTCCCCATGATTTTGCGTTGAAATTAGTGCTCAAAGAAAACTATTGGTTGCCAGTGGAGAGTTTTCCATAATTTGAAATGGCATCACCTATCTGGACAAGGGAATTGAACCATTAGGCTTGTGGCACATGTTATTTGGATCATGGGGAGGAGGAAAGGCTATTGGGAGAAATCCAATGAAGATAGGAAAAGTGAATACCGAGTGCATTAATTGACAGTGGATTGTTGAAGACTAATATATGAGAGAATTTTCAGTAAGCAAGGTAAAGGGAGGAAAGGATTAGGCATATTCGGTGGAATAAAGGGGATCAGAAACTATGCAGGATTGAAGAATGGGTTATTCTAGTTAATGTTTTTTCGATTTTAGTGTCATGTCATTTGGTAGCTATTGTGTCAAAACCTACCCTAACCAGTAGATTACCTTTAATGATACTAATAATTGTAAACTTGCTCCATTAGTTTATGAATAGTAGATTAGGATGGGTTCCTAATGACTATATTACGAAACTTTTGTGACCGTAGCAATGTTATGTTAGATCACATATGGAGACCTAAGTCATTCTTACATGTATGATATTTGTTCTATCTCTTTTGGTATTAGATTTTCTATTATTTCTATTCCTTGCACTATTGATTTTAATTTATGATAATTTATATTAATAAAATAATTGATTAACTTCTAAGTATTGAACTGATATATATATATTATCTGATATTAGTCATTAGACTTTAACCCTTTTGCTCCATCAATTTTCAAAGCTCATGAGAGATTTTCTCTTCTAAAATGGTGTATGTATAATTAGTTCATGTTAGAAAGTATTGTTGAATAATAATTCCTATCAGTTTGTCATGAGACATTTAAAGGCCATTTTTTGGATTTATTAGGCTTTTTAATGACTTAAACATCAGAATATGATAAAACTCATAACCATTAAAATTTATTGGTAATGAGAGAATTCATTATTAAATCACCCTAAATATTATGTGAGTGGATGAAATGATACAGTTTTATGGCTGAAATCAATTCATTGAACTGTGTTTGGTGTGACATGATGGAGCACCATTTTATAAAATGTAGAAACCACAATTGTTAATAACCATAGTTTATTTTAATGCATACAATGTGCCTTTCAACACCTGTGCATCATCATCTGGCAAACTTGTCTGGGGGTGCAAGTTCTGTGTGTTTGTGTATATATTTTCTAGTATAGAAGAAGTTGGGGAGAGGAAATTATGAAAGTGATGTTAGATGTAGTGAAAAAAGAGTAATGGGCCCGGTGGCTCCCGATATGGAGTCATGCAAAGCAGTTAAACTATACATAGGGCAAGTACATATATAAGGCCACATTCTCACTCCAATCATAATTGGTGACATCATCAACTACACCAAAGATGAATGTGACCCAATGAAATAGTCCAGAGTATACGAAGCATACACTATGTGAAACATGTACTACTGTGTCCATGGGTCAAACTGGCAGAAATTTTGAGCTCAAAATAAATAGACACTGAAGGTTTTTGGTCAACCAGAATCCTAAATCCCATCTGGCAAAACACCTAATGTAGGAGCTGCAATTTCGATGAAGATCCTCCAGTTTGAGAGCAAATAATGCTGGACACATTGAAAAAGTGGGAAATAATCAAGAGGAGGAAAAAGAAAACACAACTGCTCAATTACATAGATTAAATGCCATTACTCCATACTGTCCCCCTCTATTTGAGAAGCCTAGTCATTGAATTGTTTCCAAACCCTCCTTCATTTCGTCTGACCTCCATCCCTCACAGTGAACTCCCTAGAGAGATATTATGACGTACTTGAGCCATACTTAACACGCACCACCCCTAATAATTTCCTCTCCCCACCTTATCCATGGTGGAACCATAATCACATACAACTTGCCCCCTCGGACAATTTTGCACAATGATTATGCCAAAGCATTGAAATGCAAGTTGTTTAAATCATAAACACTAGAGGAAAGTAAAAACTGTTTTTTTCTTTATTTTTATGGAATGAGTTTATTGGAACATCTGTGGAAAAGTTAATTCATTTTTATATCTATCCTGTAACTCAGGTAGTTTTGCATTTGTCTGTCGAAATTTTAATGCATTACAAATATACATTGTGCTTAGCTATGAGTGATACATGATCTTTCCTTGCCTTGTACTTCATATTCATTTTTTAAGATTTACAGACATTGTCAAACTGTTGTATATTTATTACCTGTATAGTTAACACTAAGGCATATACTTCTATTAGCGGGCAAAATTTAATGTAGTGGAGATCCTGAGAAGAGTTCACCAGGAAAGAATAAGATATTTCATCTCTGCTAGATATTAGCTGTAATAGTACAAGGGAATAGTGGAGTGATAAAGGTGTCAAGGAATCGCAGTAGTTAACCCAAAAGTTGGTTTGATAGGAGAGAGTAGAGCTCACCTAATACTATGCATAACAGCATATGAATTCACCCTTCAGAGTTGATGGGGCAGTACCATCCCTGTGCCACCTTTGGTTTCCCAGAAGTTCTGGAGCCTAAATAATCACTAAGCTGAGGGTGTCTAGAGGTGTCTCCGAGAATCGAATTTTGGCCATCGGTAGATTAACCAGCAGTATAACCTATTCAGTATTAGAAATTAAGAATCTGAAATTTTCAAATCCAAAGGCATTTATGGTTGACCACACTAAATTAATTATGGAAAATTTTATGAAAGATTGGCACATGCCTTAATGTGAGTCTGAAAATCTGTTTAGAGGGAGTCCACATATTCTGTCTCTCCCTAATAGTGGAAGAGTATGACAAGGTTACAGGAATTGTCACTTCACACAGAAAGAACTGAAACATTTCTTTAAAAACTGACAGAATGAAATAAGCTATCGGTGTGAACATCAAATTAAAGGACCAGTGGTGAACCAAAGAGTATTATGGATTCATAGTTGAGGATAAATGGCCAGGTTTGATTTATTATTTATTGGTTGAAATTTGGAGACTGTAATTCAACTTAAAAGGGTAGACAAATCATTAAAAAATATTTGATGATAATAGTGACATTAATTTTATCTAAAAGTAACAGAACAACTCCCTTTAAGTTTGCTCATGATAGGTGGCAATGAAATCTCTTAATACTTGTTCAATTTTATTTTTTAATGTTTGGCTTTTTTCAGGTTTCACATTGTTATCCTGTTTTACTGGAATCATATCCCCAACAGCTGATCGACATTCTTCAGTCCCATCATACTGTGTTGGATAGTAATATGCGCATGGTACTGAATTTTCATTTGAATCATTATTGCTAGTATTTAATTAAGTATCCATTGTAATTCTATTTTCTTTTATTTACAGTCATTTTGTAGGGCTCTTATTCTGCTCCGAAACAAAGGTCTCCTAACACCAACATCCTTGCTGTCTTTATTTTTTTCACTGTTACGATGCCAGGATAAGGGCCTGCGGCGCTTCCTTAAGAATCACATTGTGTCGGATATTTTTAATACAAATGTAAAACACAAAGATGCTCGTCTAAATGCAGTAAGTAAAAATTGTCCAGTTGTCAACTTAAAATTCTTAAATTTTAGGTATATTGAATAGAGCATTGAGCATCCAAAATTACCAATTTAGGTTGATAATTGTGGGGAGTAAAATTGGCATGTTTAACACCATACATTTTATTCTTATATTATTTGAAAGATACATAATTACTATTTGATTTGGACCATGCTAAATTGTTTCTCAAAATATCCCATTTTTATTTGTACAGGCATTGCAGAACTTCATGTTTGGGATGCTCAAAGACAGCAATGCAAAAGCAGCTAAAATGTCTGCTGTAAGTAAAGAATTAAGGTTTTATCAATTATATAATGTTAGTTGAGATCGTGAATTCTAGCTTACTCCTTTCTGGAGAAGTGTTAAAAAACCATTTTTGTAAGAATTAAGGTGTGATTTATATCTACAGTAATATAATGAATTGCCCTCAAAGAATTATTTTTTCCTAATCAATGAAGTTATCACTCTCCATTCGTTTTAAAGTCAATAAAGCGATATTTTCATGAAGTAGAACAATTGTATTACACCAAGAAAAAGTCTCATAATTAGAATGAGCTTTCATTTTGAGAGTTCTACAATAATTGAATTGGCATTCCATTTTCATTCTTCAGTATGTACATTACCTGAATAAATTTTGAAATTTAAGTGGATACAGCTAATGGTAAAAATAATGCTGCCTGAAGACATTAAGTAAACTGAAGTTTTTGTTTCGGAGTTACTTATAGACTTTGTAGGTTTAGCAGTAAATTATAAATTCAATGAGAAACTTGGGGCATTCACCCATAAGCTATAAAAGGCACTGGTTTTTAGAATTGTTTTCAATCTTGAGAACTGTAACTTTTGCACCTATTCATATAAGCAACTAGTTCTGTTTATAGGAGTGCACCGAATAAATATTGTCAAACAGTGAAAACTCGCACCTTGATAAACTCAAATTACAGCAGCAGTGAGAAAACTATTTTCTCTTAAAAGGCATATGGACAAGTTAGGAAGAAAAATATGCCCAACTGCTAAGAGAAGGAGGGTGCAAGTAATTGGAAACTAGTGTTTGATGACCTTGAATAGGAACTATGGTCCATATTTCTTTCATTACCAAACTAAGCACCATGGCCCAGGAGGTAGAAGGAGAGAGGTCAGGAGCATTAATTTTCCTGGGTGCCTTTCAAGGACTGAGATAAGAGGGAATCGTAAACTCATGTAAGAGGCAGTGTCTCTTTTGTGATAACAATTTCAGAGAAAAAATTCTATCCATGGAATATTTCACTGTTACCTAATTTCACTATTCCATGGTTTATATATTTCTTTTTTGATTGATACAATCAAAGCCCAGTAAGTGTGTGCAAGGGAGCATGTGTATCAGTATCAGTTTTGAACACTGAATTAATAAGGATGACAAGGAAATGGACAAGGAGATCATCCTCTCAAAATTCAGCTAATCCAGGCACCACTGTTGCTGCTTGTGGGTCACTTTTCTCATCCCTGTGATTCAGACATCCCATTCACTTGCTAGAAGCCCCCAAACTTTTTGTTAATGGCTCTATTGTTTTTCATTGTACCAAAAACATGCTGAACAAATAGCCTCCCAAGTTATTTTCCTTCAAATTTTTTGTCGCTTAAATCATCATAATATCAATCAGTTTGTTATTTAGTGTTATTTTCCTAAAGGAATTTTAGGAATGAGAATTGCCAATAATTTAAATTAAACTAGGTACCCTAAATTCTTTTGGATAACAAGTGACATGAAAATTCATCCAGCTCTTCTTTCACTATGCTCTAATTGAAATATAAACAGAAAGTTAACTTTAAAGTGAAGGCCTTCTTGTGAAGTTGTATGCTTTCTATTCATTTGTTAAACCTTATTTCAAGCTCTTGAATAGACTACATATTTGTAAGGGTTCAGATGTTAGTCCTTAAGATACTCTTAGTAGATGAAGTTAAATTTGCCTGAGTCAATAACTCATAACACAACCTGGAAATAAGGCATATTAAAAAAAATATTTGGTAAACCCTAACAGGTTGCTGTTTCATAAAGTGTCAAGATTGAAGAAAAGGCAAATTGGCAAACAGAATTAAGATTTTAAGTATTTAGATTATATTGTTGGTCTCTCCCATAAAAGCATTGGTTATTTAATACTAAGTAGTATTTATTGTGCATTCAAAGAATTATGCTCATATTTGACTTGTTTTTTCAGGACATAATGATAGAATTATATAAAAAAAATACATGGATTGATTCTAAGTCAGTGAATGTGATTGCTACAGCTCTTTTTTCAAAATTCACAAAGGTAAGGGTGCTTTGATGCTTCTATTGATGATTTATGTGTATGCATGAATAGTTAAAATGTATTTTAAAATGTCATTATAAACTGAATGTAATGAAATTGTTACAGGTGGCACTTGAGTTAATCAATTAATGATTCCTTGTAGTGATTATGTGTTTGAAAATAAATTAAGAGCGTTATTTGGTGTTGTTTCAGAACCTGTTAAATTATTAAAATCAAGTAAATCAGCCATAACTTGACAAAATAATCATCTGGCGTATGCTGGGCTATCTGGGTTTTTGTTTGCATTCGTAGCTCATGCCTCTTCATAAATCTTTGGTACCATGATTCTGTCCCGCCTCTAATTTTAACTCTCTGCTGATTTTCACTGCTTGAATAATTATAATTTTTGTTGGTGCAAGATTTTCTTACATTCATACATGCCTACATTTCTTAAGCTGTTCTTCCAATTTGGGACATTTAACAATACTGCAGCAATCATTTTGTGCTTCTTAATGTCTTCATTTTTTCTTCACTTCTTTGCCACTCTGAAATTGTGCATTCTGTTGGTGGTTCTGTTTTTAAATACATATACAGTTTATTCTAAAGTTTTCTTGCTGCAGCTCTGTTTCCATGTTGCATGGTATATGCAACAGCATTTTACTTGAAACCAACTTTATGCTGAATGCTTTTGTCTTGATTCCATGAGAGGTAGTTTTAATAAACTGAAAACGAGCAGCAAATGAAACTCAAGTGGAGAAATTTAAGACACTCCACACTCATGAAGGTACTGCCCAACTAAACTACTCAATATTTATGGTGTCGGGATGCATTACACACTGCAGAGCAGTTGCCAAGGACTGTCAGTAGCTATTCTGTTGTTATGATTTTTCTAAGCATAAGGTGAGCAGTGAAGGTAAAATGCCTTTTTTGATGATAGTAAATTTAAAAAATATTTGTGGTGCGAGCCCAGTCAAATGATAATAATTGGTGGTTAGCCCAGTGATTACCTCTATACATTTTATTTTACCAAATGACAGAAGGCATTATTTAATCATTAAATATATTAAAGTTACATAAATGGGGAAAAGTGTGATTTTTCAAATATGAAGGTTAAATGTGAAGATTACCACAATTTTGCATGTTGATCAGCTGATTTTAAAAAGTACTGTAAAAAGATATTCTTTTTTAAGGGCGTTGTACTTTCCTAATAAAAGACATGACAAATATGTTACACGGAGTTCAAAATTAATATGTAACTATAGATTTAATTAAGTTAAATGATTATTAATTAACCCAACTATTGATTTAATTAAGTATAAATAAAGAAGTAGTACTATGTACATATAACATGCAAGTAGAACTTCAGCTCTAAATTTTAGGAAAAAAGTGCATGTTACATGTCAAAAAATTATATGTATTGTTATTTCTACATTCATTGTTTAGGTCATGGTTGCAGCATTAAAGTTCTTCCTAGGCACTGACCCAGCTGAGAAAAATTCAGATGAGAGTGACTCAGATGTGAGTACTTGTCCTTCATTTATGTTTAACTTGAAACTTTATCATCTCAAATTCCAAATTAAAATTGTTCTCATTACATCCAATATGTATTTGCATAAACCTGGAAGAAGTATTCTATTGTTATTATACTTGCTTCAACCATAGGAAATTTGAATAAATTACTGACATTTTTAGAGAAGTACTACAAATTGAAAAATTTACATTAGTAAGTTGCTCCTATTATGTTTTCATAATTATGTACCTGGAAATGTTATTGAACTTCATTAATCTAGAAGTGAAGTAAGCTTGAATTAAAAAAATTTCTAGCCTAGTGAAATGAGCTTGTGTGATGGTAAGTGATCTGTTCACATAAGCTCCCTTCTTAATGACCATATTTAATATTTGAATGCTGATATAATTATATTTAATTCTTCACTCTTTCTTTACTCTTTACTGAGAATGTTGTGGCACTTAATCAGTTTCTAATGAAAAGCAATAAAAATCAAGGTCCTATCTGTATTAAATCAATTTAAGAATAGAATTTCAGATTGAATTTCATAGATGGGAATATAGCTTTGCTACCATGTGCATATAAGTTCAATCATTTCAATGTATGGAGAGAATTTTCACTCTGTAATCTCTTTTCGTTTTCTTAAATCTTTCCTTTGATGTCAGTTGTACTTGATTTAAAATTTGTGTTATATATGTCAATGTCTTTAGGATGAAGAAGTTGCAGCCAGAGATATAATCAAGTCCAACAAAGTGAACAAAAAGAGCCGTAAACGGGGAAAACAGTTGAAGAAGGCAAAACAAGTCCTTGGTGTAGGTGTTATCAATAATTTAAACTATATTATATAATTTTCTATTGTTATTTATTTACAAGTGACTTATCAATTTTTTATTTATATTGTCTAAAAGACTGGGACATTGAATTTTGATTGTTTCTGCTAATTTTTTTCATTTTCCATATTTTATGACATAGAAGGTGCAATTGGTGGTCCAGAAAATTTTTTTATACCTAAAGTATAAATTTGCATTTACGATTGGCCTTGAACTTCTTTGGGACTTTTGCATTAACTAATGTCTAAATGAAAAATAATGCTCAGCAGTTTTATGGAAAAAATAATAATACCTACATCATAAGAGAAACACAGACACTTTGCAATTTTCCACTTAATTATTAAGT
>LYUA01001492.1:76778-89921 GCA_002093875.1 Calopteryx splendens
TTGTTTTTAAGGTGAATAATGAGTTAGAAAAAAAATCGGAGGCCTTATAACATGCATGTACTTCGTATATGTTGAAAAGCACGGGTGATAACTGACAACCCTGCGTTACCCCCCAGCCTACTACTGCCCACCCACCTGTTTCTCCATCCACTACCCTCACCTGTGCAGTCAGAGACTAGCACACATTACGGATAAGCCTCCTATCCCTTCAGTCAACTCCTATCTTCTGCAATACCTTTATTAGATGTTTCCAATTAACTCTGTCTGCTGCTCAACTGCTGTCAAACACATTCTCAAAATTTACAGAGCAGTAAAATACATCCTGATTATACTCTATATTCCTTTCTATTAGTGACCTCATTACTGATATGGTGTTTTGTGTACCAATACCCCTCTTTATCCCAAACTGATGCTCTCTTAAGTAGTCATTACCCTTCTTCTCCATCCTCTCATTAATGACCCTGAGTACTAACTTTGCTGTGGGGAAAATCAAAATAATTGTCATATAGTCCTCGGTTACTACTGATTTTCCTTGTTTTGGGATGGAATTAATACTGATCCAAGTCTCCAGGCCACATTCCACCCACATAAATGCTGTGAATGACCCCATACAAACTCTTTCTTCCAGGTTTTCCTTAACAATTGTAACTCTGCAGGGATTTTGTTCAATGTAATTTCCATGATATCATTACTTAAGTGGTCATCCCACTGGAATCATACTCTATTGCAGCCGCCTCACTGAAGAATAGACTATGTGGGCTACCTTTCATCTGGCTCCTACCGTTCAACCTTTCTGGTATGGGTGTCCCTACCAGGAGCAATTTTCATGCTACCATCAGTACTCCTCTAGGGGTCATCAGAACATGCAAGCCCTCCCATCACGTCATTGTTGTAGTCCATGAGGAGGGGTTAGAGGATTAGGTGCATTCAATTCATTCAAAGGTTTTTCATTAATTTTTCAAATGACACTGAAAAAATTAACATTATCTAACTGTGGTGAGGTTCAAAATAACATACCCTGAATGACATTTCCAAATTTTCACCACCCCAAATGTCCATGTCTTCATCGTAAGAACCAACCTCAAAAAAATAACTGCGATCGATTGCAAAAAGTCCTCCAGCCATGACAGGAGTCCTGTATATAAATGAAAAGTTTAATGCTCCACCAAGCATAAATACAAAAATATCTTAATAAATATACATATCAGATATGGAACTTCAGGTGGTAACCAATGACATCTGGGTTTTGACACTAATTAGTTAATAAATGTTAAGTAGGTTAATGTATACACATAGCATATTTAGTATTCAAAATAATGAAAATACACAGATATAATGCAAAACATATTGCATTGTAAGGGAAACAGGGATATTAAATAATTACTGGGTAAACTCAACATGAACCTATGCTTTAAATAAACTGGAATTTTCAATTCATAAGCAGATATCTATTTCATGTTTTGTTAATAACCATTTTTTAAAGAAATAGATTTAGAGCTGTTAGCAGATAAAATTTCATTGGGTGATATTATATGTCTTTGGTCTTTAAGTTATTTTTTTCTGTAGGTATTAATTTCAGAATAAAGAAATGCTATCTAAAATGTTCCCTTTAACAACAAGTAACACTGCAGTAAAACATGAAAAAAAGCAAAATTATGATATTATCATTAAATTGTCTAAATTCATTAATATGATTCTAAATTAATTGAGCATATCCAATGCATTTTTAGGTAAAATATGTATCCATTATTTAATTGTGATACAAGAAGTATATTTTCAAATGTAGGACTATACAGGATTCAGTCCCAAGGGTTATTTATCCATGATTAAAACAGTATATTCTGAGTGCAGTAATATTTTAATGCTTATGGAATATGAAAATTAATGTTTTAAATGCAGATGTGTGTATCTGTCTTTTAAAAAATTCTTTTTTCAACTAAAGAATAGTTATTTGGGATAACACATAGCAATTAACTGTGAATACCTGATACTGGTAATACCTTATCTCTGTGGTTTAGTCATTGTTATAGTTACAGATTACAAACATTAAAGTAGAGGATAAAACTTAGCTAGTACATATTAATTAATTAGTTATATGCTAGCTATACTCACTTAAATGGCAGTATTATGTTCTGTTTTCTTTTTTTAATATCTTCTCGTCCAAGAGCATACCATCGAAAATGAAGATGCCAGTTGAAAGCGCCCCAGTGCAGTTCAAAGCTCCGTACATAAGCAAAGGTAATGTCATTTATTATGTCTATCACAGGGCATACTACTCTAGTCCGTTCCTCTGCCACTCTCATAACAAGGGGCTCCAGCCATCCTGAGAAAATTAGAATTAGATTAGAAAATGATTGAAAGCCAGTGGTCGCAATATATTTACAGGCATTGCAGTCATAACTTCAATTTTTTTAAATTGCAAATGCTGTTCTACTCAAAAAATGGTTTGAGTGTAAAAGAAATTGCTGAAATCTTTGGTTCAAAGTTCTTTATTACTGCACCACAAGTCACCTTCATTTTCTAAGTTTGAAAAGTAATTAGTGAAGTCTGTAACTTCTGGTTTAACTTTGTGATTTATTTACTACACTGATCAATTTTGTTTGTATTTAGTAAGTTGTTATAGATTCCTATATATTGAAACAATATACAGGATACCTTTATATTAAAACTACATAAAAGTGGTATGAAACATTATTGAATTGCTGATCATAATTTTTGAGTTAACATTATTGCCAGTTATGCATACAAAATTGTAGAATCAAAAGTGTCTTTAGAACGATTAATGTTTTCTAAAAGCATAAAATGCATAATAATATTAGAATTAAAGCTTTTATTGTTTGTACTATTATCCATCCACATTGAAAAGAACCTACATGGAAGTCTTTGCACACCCCCTTTCATGAGTAAATATTCATTTGCATTAAATTTATTGTAACAAGAGGGGAATTAAGTGGATTTCGAAAAGTGCTGGAAATATTTTATGAGATAGAATGTGAAAGGGTATGAGGAGGGAAGAGCTGAGATGGGGGCAGAAGAAAGTGTGAAGTATGCTTTATGTAACATGTTGATACATATTAAAATTGATTTGAGAGATTATTCTCAAATTTTAAAGGAAAATGTCATCCCACATTCTGTGATATGATTTTAATCAATTATTTAAGCCTCAGCTTGTATAGTAGTAAATGGTACTCACCCGCAGTGCATTCACAATGAGCATCAAGAAACACTAATATACCACCAGTGGCTGAACGAGCACCTAATAGACGAGCCCGAACTAGGCCTGAGCGTACATGAGTTCTGAGCACTCGAGTTGGAACAACAATGCCCTTTAAGTATTCCTCTAAGGGATGACCAAGAAATTCTGTGGGGATAAAGAGCTCAATAAGAGAAGAACATATATGTAGAGTCAGTTAAGGAATGATTTTTATCAGTTACCAATTGAAGCTGAAATGTTTTTTTAATAACTTAAATTACAATAAAATAATGCACTTAATCAATAGCTGTAAAATATACCACCACAAAGGGAACTTAAAATTACCTGTAAAATATAATTCCATTCATCATTATCAGCTAATTCCAATTTTTCAGACATTGTGACAACTTACCTCTTTCACTAGCATCATCTACTAGGATAATCTCCTTTAACAGACTTATAGGTGATCTATTCACAGCACTCATAACTGTTCTTAGGAGGGTTGACCAAGCTTCGTTGTGAAACACAATTATAATACTTACTTTTGGTAAATCTTCTGTCACCTCACTTTCATTGTAGTATTCATGGCATCTGAAAAATATAGGATGTTTTATAGACCTAGATATTTGGCAATAAAGATACCTAATAGAAAATAATAGATAATTTCATGATGAATTAGTGCATTATCATTCTTACTTTACCTTTTTCTTCTAACATCAGGTAGGGATCTGTTCAGTGGTATCCTATCACTTGCAAGAAGATTAAATCTATTAATCGGGAAGAGCTGATGCATCTGAACAGTTTCCTTGGGTGGAATAATAACAGGATGGCCATCACGCCCCTCTCCAGGGATTGGTGAGAAATGATTCTGATTCATTAGATCTGTAAAATAATAATCATCTTGTATAGTTTTCATTTGATTTTTGGCTAATGTTAGCAATTAAAACAATTCATGAAATGATATGATTTTATGTTGGAGCTAAATGTGGAGATACATGGACGGGAGGTGTGAAACTCCTAGGAATGGGTCACTGAAAAAAAATGATATGGGACCTTAATTAAATGAGTAGGCCTATAAAAAATCTATAATGTATAATAACTTTATTTGTCTAATAACTGAAAATTCACTCAAGAGAGAATGCAAGTCACTACTAGATGCAATTCGATTTGGATTCTGATTAAGACAATTGATTTGAAGGAGAATCAGTAATTTGTGGGTCCCTAAGGAAACCTTCAAGTTACTTTATTTTTTAGCATGTTCTGATTTTGTGACTTGGATTTTGTTTACATTGGAAATTGTCTTAAAATGTACATTGTATCAGAATATCAGGGTCATCTTTGAACTTAGAATGCACATCATTATCATTTGTTTAGTTTTAGCTGTGACATCTCCGTAGAATCTTCCTGTGAAAATATTTGTCAGTGCCTGGCCAGTTGCATGCGGCTGAAATAACAGGAATTCTCTCATAGAAGTTGAATAATTCAGTTAATACATTGTGTGGTCCAATTAAGCAAACTAGCATCTTGTTGAGAGATAACCTCCTGTTACCTCCAAAAATTCTTCTCACAAAGGTCTTACAGACATGTCACAATTTTTGGGTAAATTTTCTTAAGGGGATTTGACATAAGTGGAGGATTATATTAGCTAAGAATACCCATTCATACCTATATGTAAATCTCCAAGGGGGTGGTGGCATAGCCAAGGGGAGGGTTGATTAGGCTGTAGAAAAAAAATCCAATTCAAGCGGGGGATATTGAATTGGATTTAGATTTTTTTCTCCCCTCCTGATTTTGATCTCCAAAGTTATACTCCCACACAAATAGTTGACTAAGTGGGTATTTTTGGTAATTTCATGCCAAGTGCAATTTTTATTTTAGCATAGAAAAATGCTAACAATAAATAAAGTATGTATTGATGAAGCCAAATATCAGTCAAGCTTTAGGATGCGAGAAATAAATTCTGCACATACAGTTGGCAATGATGAGTCAGCATAACACCACCTCCCCCAATTTATTTTCTGGTTATGCCACTGCAAGGGATATACTAAGTGGTTGTCGAGATATGAGAACTTTACTGAATGCTGAGTGTCTGCCATTTGGAAGGCTAGGAGGGCTTGGTGTTCAACCTAGGAGCTTGAGCTTTTTATTTATAAAGTTAGACGTTTTTTTAGTTTCTTTTGGTAGTGTTACATTGATTCATTATTACTCCCATTTTATAAAATGTGAAAGTACACTGGGCCTAACTAGACCTTTGAGAGGGTTTGCTTGCAAGGGTGCTTATACCAGATAAAGAGAAGTGTTATTTTGATTTGTTTAGACCTCAGTTAAAATATACATTGAGAACTTGCAACTATGCACAAGAATCAAATTTCTGAATTAAAGAAGAGATGGAATGGTTGGCCTTTTCATCAAATATCATTAGGAACAAATGCAAAGCATCATAAAATTCCTGGAAAGCCTAGGATGGGAGTCACTGGAAGCACAATGATTACATGCATAACTTAACCTGTTGAATAAATAAAAAGCATATGAGTTTGATGATGGCACAAAGGAAATAATAGTACCTCTACATTGCACAAAGGAAATAATTGTACCTATATATTGCATTGGTAGTTGAGACCACAAAGATAAAATAAATTGGCAGACACAAACCATCAGTTCGTAATCACAACCATAAAAAATAATAAAACAATTTAATTCACTATAAAATAAAATACCGTTTATACTCATGTAGACTTTTTCAAAACAAATTTTTGGACAAAAAATTGGGGGTCAAACTATAATACTCAAGTACGTACATGTGGTATATGCTAATGTGCATGATGGCACTAATTACTCTCTAGTGGCTGGTGGCACTGGAAAACACATTTCCTTGTGGAGGTACATCAAAGATCCAATATGAGACCACTAATCATGAAATGAATTTCCAATATAAAATATATTCCACAATATAGTACGTACGTAATACTATATTGGAGGGGATGAATCAGGTGACATGGCATACAAGCCATGGAATGGTTATTATTTAACAATATTATTTTCTAAACTCTTTCATTTAGGAAGAACAAAATGGTGTTGTGTGTTAAAATATATGTGATGAAAGTGTATGATTCATATTACCTGGAGTTAGGTTTGCCAGGGGGAACCCACTTTTCCCAACCTCTCCAGCATAATGGCCAACAACCACCCGGATGTTACGTCCCTCTTTAATCTCATTCTCGCCATGGTGTAATCTGAAATAGAAAATTAGGTTCCTTCAGAGGACGGTATATTTCATGGTTGAAGTCTCAGTCTAATTGCACTGGGCACATGAACCCAGTGACTTCAATTAAGGCTGCTACAAAAATTCTTTGAAATTTACTTTTGCATTTGAAATTTTGTCAAGCCAATAGAACCCTTCAACTCAACTTAATTAGTACCAGTAATATTCCTTTTTATGTAAATTGGACCATCCGTCCCACGTACTCAAAGAGAGGAACACTTAATCTGCTGTGAGTTACTGTGCTTTAAATCATGTTCAGAAAAACCACTTTGTAATGGAGGCCCTGTTTGTCATGTTGGTGGTATTTTGGAAAGAGAGTTGTAACCAATTTAATAGACCTCAAAGTTGACTTAAAAAATACTCGCACTTCCATTTATAGGAAGGAGCAAAAGTAAGGGATGGCAAATAAGGTTTTTATGCACATGCCGTTGGGCTCAGTACTGTGTGAGCTCTACACTCACCTATCAAACCAGCCTCTGGGTTGATTACTGTGATTTTGATGTACTAACAATACAACTCGAGGACTGACCAGACTATAGGTACTGGCTTACAACTCAATAAAATGTTATATAGAAGCCACAAAATATATTATCATTTTTCCATTCTACTTTTAGGCATTTTTTTGGATCTTTAAACAAAAATAAAGACTAGCTTTATTATAATATTACAATTGAATAAGAATAAATATTTTACATCCAGATATTTTTAATTCTCTGAAACGTACGTATTTCAATTGTATTCTATTTAGTAAACACATGAAAAATATTTTTTTTACCCTTTTGCATCATTCTTCGCTCTAATTAATTTTATTTCGCAAGACTTTCGGGCTTTTTTACCTTTTAGGTGTCACTTCTTTTTCTTCACTAAGGAGTCCGAAGAGTCCCAGCTTCCAGTTTTCACCAATCCCACTAGCACGAATGATTATTACGAATAAAACTACAACAAAAATTACGATTCTGGCACATCGGCGCCAGCGCACGAATGCGACCATTATATCACTAGCTATCAGGCGTTGAAATCACCGAAGATTTTTATCACACCCTTGCCCATTGTTTTGTTAAACTTCAGACAAATCTTATCAACGTCAATAACACACGGGCCGGGGATGAAAACCATTCCCTTTCTTAGCATTTGTCATGTTATAGAACTATGAGGCAATCTTCGATGTAGGCACCGAAAAAATTCGCTACATGACTTCGAAAGTTCGCACATGCACTTTCAAGCTCAAACAAGGGATGTTCTGCGTCTCGTTTACTAGTAACTTTACCCTCATGACTAGGGGTTGTCACCGGCAAGTTTCGCTGGGAGAGCTAATAGATTACATTCCTTGTCATGACACCGGAGTCTTCCGCACACGATGATCGATTCCAAACAACTTGCTTAACCCGAGGAGTGCCAACTTAACCCTTTTTTTTGACGGGAAGGGCTAGTTCCGACGGTTCCGACCATAAGTGTCGATGGCGTTAGCTGTACTGGGGATACTACTACGCCAGAACCGCGCTATTCAAATTACCGTGTTCATGAAGTTTATTTAAATGTATTTAAATTTACCTATTCCCAATAATAAGAATGCAATCGCTGGAAAAAAAACATTAGCAGAAGCCTCAGGGCATGTGATGAGGTTCTTTAAGTACCATAGGCACTCGTGTTTCGCTAAGATGATGGAAGGACTGATCCTGTCACCATCACAGTAATTAACCCGAAGGTTGGTTTGGTAGGTGATGGTAGAGCTCACCCAGTACTAAGGCAGACGGCATGTGAAATTCACACATAAGGGTAGGATGGCCATTTCCTTTCCCTCTACCACCTGTGATTTCCCAGGATGGACTGGTACCCGAAAAATGGTGCACAGGGGTGGATGGAGAGGAGAATTGAAGTACACTTGGGTAAAGCTGAGGGTGGCCGGATTCGGTCTTCACTGGGATTCGAACCCGAGCCCTCCGGTAGCTCAGGTTTCTTTTACAGATATTTCAAAAACTTTAAAACCATAGAATTTACAAAGTTTTGCGCTACCAAGAGATATTTGATAATGCTGCTTTATGGTATAGTCACCGTTCTACACAGAAAAAGCATTGCATGTGTTTAATGCAAGTTTGTATGTGAATTTACTGAAAAGTTCAATTTAGTCAGTGATAACTATAGTTAATATGAAATGTTGATAGTTTTAAATTTCTAACAACTAATCTGCCCTGTGAACACGGATTACTGCTGAGGTTCATCTGAAGCACTTGAGCTGCTGCTGCTGCGGCGCTATTGAAGCATGCCCAGCACGGCCGAATTTCGCTTTTTGGATTACCCGACTCGCTGCAAGTGGATGTAAGAAGAGCTGCTAATGAATGCCCGTAGCGCTACAGATGAATATCGGAAGCGCTAAAAATCGATGCTGTTTTTGTGAATCCACGTTTTCCAAACTTTCGGCAAGGTTTAAAATGCAACCTTTCGGCAAGGCTGCAATGTAGCGTTGTTGTAAGGTTGCAATTTAAGCTTGCGGTAAGGTTACAGTGAAAACTTGGGGTAATATTGGAATGTAATCTTATGGTAATTATGAGATATATCTATTGGAGAAAATAAGGCGGAGGGGATGGATAAATAGGTTAATGTTCCAAAAAAAGGACTATTAGCTCGTGAGTTATTAATACTGGCTCGTTCAAATTCTCCCGATGAACGTTGCACATTCACGTCGGCGACCACTTTGACGTCGATTGAAATGCCACTAATGGTGACAGGCGAGTGCACTAACATATCAAAGACCCCCCGAAAAAAATTTCTAGGGATTACCGGGCTCGTTTAAGTTTGCTTATCTGCCACATAGTCACGAAACATTTCCGGGCTTACATTGGGAAAAAACAAAGGTAAGGCTCCAGCCTACACAAGTATTACACTTTATCTGTCTGCAAAAGGTACCATGGAAGAAATATTTGGAATTGATAACGCTACAGAAATTTTCGTTACCAGCGTTTATTTAGATTTATTTTCTATGAAAGCGCACTGCACTAAACATTTCGAACTAACGTAGTCCATGCGTTCCTAATGTTTGTAACCTACCCTCTGTCACTAAATTTTACCGTTCTTTGTCTATTTCGCGCATACGATTTAACTTAATGATTATTTCTTCAGCGTGCTGAAACAACATTGCATAAATCTTAACTTTGCAATTGCAACCTTGTTTTTTCAATGCTGCCGCAACATCGTGGCAGCATTGTTAAGGTTCTTAAGCATATTAACGTTGCCGCAATTTACGATATGCCGTTTGAGATCCTTTTGAGACAGCACTTGAATCCTTCTCATCAAAAGCACAGTAATCAAAATACAATAAATCACAGTAATCAACCCGAAGGTAGGTTTGTTAGGTGAGGGTAGAGCTCACACAGTACTGACCCCAACGACGTGTGAAATCCACACAAGGGTTGCTAGTTCATTTCTCTGAACCGCTTGTGATTTCCCAGGATGACCTATTAACTGAAAAATGGTACACAGCTTGGGCGAAGCTGAGGTTTCCAGAGGTGTCACCCGGATTCGAACCCGGGGCCTCCAATCAGTACCCCAGCGCTCGACTACCGCGCTATTCGAAATAAACCACAAAATAATGATGAACGAGAGAGTTGTGATGTAAATAGGGCAAAAATACGCCATATAAGTAAAAAACCATTGTCATGTCACTCTACTTTACCTGGAGACTGTTCGGGGAAATGTAAAAAAAAATTTACAACCTTGTATTGACATACCCTAACAGCAAACGTTTTACGCATTTTATGGGATTTATGCAAATTCTCTGCACACTATTTGAGAAATTACTGGTGCGATTACGCGATAACCAAACCAAAAGAAAGTTCAAACAAATTTCCAATGTGCCCTATGGACGATATGTTGTCAGGTATTTAAAAAAAAAACATTAAACAAAATCAACGATAAATGATTCTAAGTGTACATTATTTTCTAGGAAAAAATGGATTTGAACAATTTGAAGGAGCAGAACTGCATTGAATTTTTTATAAATAATTGCATTTAATGTACCACAAGTATGGGTAAATCTAATAAACAGCAGTAGAAGGTTTTCCTATATCAGTCAGACAGCCTTGTTCAGACTTATGGTGCCAACATCCGCTCGCATTCTTTGGCGCCCGTATTTCAACAACCTTCCTCTCCAACCTCCTCCTCTGCAGCAGGTGAAAAGGCATCGTGTTGGTCATAAAGAAGGCGCGCAAAATCCCGATTAGCACGAACTAGACATCTCTTGTGACCAGTGGTCTGTTCCGGATAATATGTTTCATACCAACTGCATCTGCAAAGAGATTCAATTATAATATAATTGCAAATATAAAGACGACTTTTTGGCGATGTAAGAGAAATAAAATTTAAAGATTTGCCTCTATTCCGCTGTCTACTTCGATTTATTTATAGGGATTGCGAATAAGAACATGAAAGAAAGCACAGTATTAAATCTTACAATTAGTGGAAATATCAAATGAAACTCTTCTCTAGCACATTGTATGCTGCACCAGTACGAGAGTAAGATAAAACATATAAGCTATGATTCACTTTGAAAAAAAAATTGACTCACTTAGAATTAGAACGCTTTACCGTACGATGATCAGCCTATTCATTGATTTGTAAAAATTTACGTTATGATTTAGGTCAAATGAGTTATTTCATTGCGAAACCCCACGCTGAGAGTAATGTTTGAATTGTGGCAGTGGGACAAATGCTGGGATTCGATGGAATATGTAGACTTTTCCAAATTAATTTTCAATGTAATGTAGTTCAATTTACGACGTAGATCCCACTGAAACTTAAACCCTGCCCACCGGAATATGCCCATGAAAGGGAGAATATGTTCGTTGAAATCTCGCTATTTATTTATTGCCTCATGTTTTTTTACGTCCGTATATTTGTAATTTTCTGAGACTGGTTAGCAGTCGTTTATTCTATTGAATTGGGGAAACTCCGTCGGAATCCAAATGATTCAATATTTTCCCATTTTTCTCACAAATTAATGTAGCTCCCTGAAATTGTCATACTAACAATCCCTATCTGTGGTATTTTCGTGAAAGATAAACTAAACTTAACATTATTGGACGTATTAATATTATAATGACGCAATTAGTCCCATACTAATTAATGTGGTATAGCTACGAGTATTCTCAAATGATAAATATCTCCCAAGTTCATAAAATAGGTAGGTACTACGCGAAATCATGAGCCGTAGACCTTCGGTAGGAGCAGCTACCTTCCTACGTAAATCGAAATTGTCAACTACCGATCAAAGAGATACGCCTCTTGATTCCAGGATTCCATGGATTCGATTGTTATTTATAACAATAACCTAAACGGCATGCTGCCCAATTAAATAATCTTACTCTTCAATATAGTCATGGAATAATTGAAATTAACTAAATTCAAAATGAGGCGCAGGTAATCATAGCCCTTGAGTCGGCGAGTAGGGTTCAGATCACTATAAGATGTGGCGAAATGGAATTCGCAGACCTGGATTTGGTAACTGGAACATATTTGCTGCTCGGTGATTTATTTATTTTAATATAAACGATACAAAGTGAGCAAGCGGAAATGCAATCCAGCCTTTTCCTCCCGAATCTATTGGTTGTTCATTTAAATCACCTATCGTCTGGCCTAGACATCTTTCTATCCCTGGCAAAAAATAATGGACATTGTAATTGAAAGCAATTTGTATGACTACTTAAATGCCTCTAGATTAAATTCAGTAGTCGAGATAAGCGGGAAGAAAAACCTAGGCCACCTTCTATGGTAAGAAACTTTATATCTGATAGGTTTAATATCAAAATTAGTTTAATTTATGTTTAGACTCAAAACGCATGAAGAAACATTAAATTTTAAACTGCCAATATTGAAAATTCCCTCCTCTCATCTCATTCTCGTGTATTCTCATCCATTTTTCTGCATATCCATCCCCTTCCGGGAGGTTGTGCGGTCCCGCACCATAGGATGTGGTGTCACTGGAACAAGTTTAAGTAAAATTAATTGATCAAGTAAATCCCCCGTCAGAATTATAAAACATCATTAATCGTCAGACAGAATGCATCGCTATTAGAACAAAATCGTATGCCTAATTATAATTACGCAACAGAGAGTGAGATTTGTTTGGTTTTTTTTTATATTTGGACGGTAATCGCGAGAGGGTAAAGCATTTACTTCGACCGACGCGGTGCTAATTTAACAGTGTTGCTTAATCTTTGGAAGAGAGGCCACTATTGTTAGGACTCCGACGGCGGAACGCATCGGTGCAGCTCGCGGAACACTGCGCCCGCGTTCTGTGGGAAAATTTCGGGAGCCACGGAGAGCACAATGACGGTGCTCCTCGTCGCTCCCGTGCCGTTGCATTCTGTCTGGATGCCTTCGAACAAAACCCAGTAGACGGGGAAAAAAATCCGTATGCATCGCAACTTGACTAATGGCGTACGTCAAAAACGCTGAACATTATTCAAGTTGTGTAAGAGTCAGGGGTTGGAACATAGGCCAAGAAAACTAGACACCGGTGCCTAGGGCACACATTCTCGGTATTTTTCGGTACATATTTACCGTGCCAGCCCCAGTTGTTTGTAGGTAATATAAAAAAATCGAGGAAAGGTACCTTGGACTGTAAAACCTGGGTAAAAGTACGTACAAGGTAGGATCAAAAAGTAGTAGGACTGAATTTCTGTAGCGCGAACGG